>OY763887.1:15426476-15664366 GCA_963667165.1 Barbarea vulgaris | reverse complement strand
AAATCCTTTTCAATCAAATCACTTTTTCTTCATATTCACATCCATAGGTGTTGGTTTAGCCTCAATATGTTTCATTCTTGCTATAATTCCAAACTTCACCCTCAGAAACTCTCATGGAGTTCAAAGAAGTAACATAATTGTGTGATGAGGTATAATGCTTGTTTCTTACCATGGCTTTCTTCTCCACCTTGGTAGCATTCTATATCACGTCATCAAGAGTCATAATAGGCTTAAGATAACCCATTGATGAAATTTTATCACTCAACCAATGTACAAAAGCATACAATGGTATCCTGCTGCGGCTCTTGAACATTGCCAAGATATTGTAAGAGATTAAAATCATTTTCAATCAAATCACTCTTTCTTCATATTCACATCCATAGGTGTTGGTTTAGCCTCAATATGTTTCATTCTTGCTATAACTCCAAACTTCACCCTCAGAAACTCCTATGGAGTTCAAAGAAGAAACATGATTGTGGGATAAGGTATAATGCTTGTTTCTTACCCTGACTTTCTTCTTCACCTTGGTAGCATGCTATATCATGTCATCAAGAGTCATAATAGGCTTAAGGTAAGCCATTGATGAAATTTTATCACTCAACCCATGTACAAATCCTACAATGGCTACCTGCTACGGCTCTTGAACATTGCAAAGCAATTGTAAGAGATTCAAATCTTTTTCAATCAAATCATTGTTTCTTCATATTCACATCCATAGGTGTTGGTTTAGCCTCAATATGTCTCATTCTTGCTATAACTCCAAACTTCACCCTCAGAAACTCCTATGGAGTTCAAAGAAGTAACATAATTGTGGGATAAGGTATAATGCTTGTTTCTTACCATGACTTTCTTCTTCACCTTGGTAGCATGCTATATCATGTCATCAAGAGTCATAATAGTCTTAAGATAAGCCATTGATGAAATTTTATCCCTCAACCAATGTACAAAAGCCTACAATGGTATCCTGCTGCGGCTCTTGAACATTGCCAAAAAATTGTAAGAGATTCAAATCCTTTTCAATTAAATCACTGTTTTTTCATATTCACATCCATAGGTGTTGGTTTAGAATCAATAGGTGTTGGTTTAGCCTCAATATGTTTCATTCTTGTTATAACTCCAAACTTCACCCTCAGAAACTCCTATGGGATTTAAAGAAGTAACATGATTGTGTGATAAGGTATAATGCTTGTTTCTTACCATGGCTTTCTTCTCCACCTTGGTAGCATGTTATATCAAGTCATCAAGAGTCATAATAGGCTTAAGATAAGCCATTGATGAAATTTTATCACTCAACCAATGTACAAAAGCCTACAATGGTATCCTGCTGCGGCTCTTGAACATTGCCAAGAAATTGTAAGAGATTAAAATCATTTTCAATCAAATCACTCTTTCTTCATATTCACATCCATAGGTGTTGGTTTAGCCTCAATATGTTTCATTCTTGTTATAACTCCAAACTTCACCCTCAGAAACTCCTATGGGATTCAAAGAAGTAACATAATTGTGGGATAAGGTATAATGCTTGTTTCTTACCATGACTTTCTTCTTCACCTTGGTAGCATGCTATATCATGTCATCAAGAGTCATAATAGGCTTAAGGTAAGCCATTGATGAAATTTTATCACTCAACCCATGTACAAATCCTACAATGGCTACCTGCTGCGGCTCTTGAACATTGCAAAGCAATTGTAAGAGATTCAAATCTTTTTCAATCAAATCATTGTTTCTTCATATTCACATCCATAGGTGTTGGTTTAGCCTCAATATGTTTTATTCTTGCTATAACTCCAAACTTCACTCTCAGAAACTCCTATGGAGTTCAAAGAAGTAAAATAATTGTGGGATAAGGTATAATGCTTGTTTCTTACCATGACTTTCTTCTTCACCTTGGTAGCATGCTATATCATGTCATCAAGAGTCATAATAGGCTTAAGATAAGCCATTGATGAAATTTTATCCCTCAACCAATGTACAAAAGCCTACAATGGTATCCTGCTGCGGCTCTTGAACATTGCCAAGAAATTGTAAGAGATTCAAATCCTTTTCAATTAAATCACTGTTTTTTCATATTCACATCCATAGGTGTTGGTTTAGAATCAATAGGTGTTGGTTTAGCCTCAATATGTTTCATTCTTGTTATAACTCCAAACTTCACCCTCAGAAACTCCTATGGGATTTAAAGAAGTAACATAATTGTGTGATAAGGTATAATGCTTGTTTCTTACCATGGCTTTCTTCTCCACCTTGGTAGCATGTTATATCAAGTCATCAAGAGTCATAATAGGCTTAAGATAAGCCATTGATGAAATTTTATCACTCAACCAATGTACAAAAGCCTACAATGGTATCCTGCTGCGGCTCTTGAACATTGCCAAGAAATTGTAAGAGATTAAAATAATTTTCAATCAAATCACTCTTTCTTCATATTCACATCCATAGGTGTTGGTTTAGCCTCAATATGTTTCATTCTTGCTATAATTCCAAACTTCACCCTCAGAAACTCCTATGGAGTTCAAAGAAGTAACATAATTGTGTGATAAGGTATAATGCTTGTTTCTTACCATGGCTTTCTTCTCCACCTTGGTAGCATTCTATATCACGTCATCAAGAGTCACAATAGGCTTAAGATAACCCATTGATGAAATTTTATCACTCAACCAATGTACAAAAGCATACAATGGTATCCTGCTGCGGCTCTTGAACATTGCCAAGATATTGTAAGAGATTAAAATCATTTTCAATCAAATCACTCTTTCTTCATATTCACATCCATAGGTGTTGGTTTAGCCTCAATATGTTTCATTCTTGCTATAACTCCAAACTCCACCCTCAGAAACTCCTATGGAGTTCAAAGAAGAAACATGATTGTGGGATAAGGTATAATGCTTGTTTCTTACCCTGACTTTCTTCTTCACCTTGGTAGCATGCTATATCATGTCATCAAGAGTCATAATAGGCTTAAGGTAAGCCATTGATGAAATTTTATCACTCAACCCATGTACAAATCCTACAATGGCTACCTGCTGCGGCTCTTGAACATTGCAAAGCAATTGTAAGAGATTCAAATCTTTTTCAATCAAATCATTGTTTCTTCATATTCACATCCATAGGTGTTGGTTTAGCCTCAATATGTTTCATTCTTGCTATAACTCCAAACTTCACCCTCAGAAACTCCTATGGAGTTCAAAGAAGTAACATAATTGTGGGATAAGGTATAATGCTTGTTTCTTACCATGACTTTCTTCTTCACCTTGGTAGCATGCTATATCATGTCATCAAGAGTCATAATAGGCTTAAGATAAGCCATTGATGAAATTTTATCCCTCAACCAATGTACAAAAGCCTACAATGGTATCCTGCTGCGGCTCTTGAACATTGCCAAGAAATTGTAAGAGATTCAAATCCTTTTCAATTAAATCACTGTTTTTTCATATTCACATCCATAGGTGTTGGTTTAGAATCAATAGGTGTTGGTTTAGCCTCAATATGTTTCATTCTTGTTATAACTCCAAACTTCACCCTCAGAAACTCCTATGGGATTTAAAGAAGTAACATAATTGTGTGATAAGGTATAATGCTTGTTTCTTACCATGGCTTTCTTCTCCACCTTGGTAGCATGTTATATCAAGTCATCAAGAGTCATAATAGGCTTAAGATAAGCCATTGATGAAATTTTATCACTCAACCAATGTACAAAAGCCTACAATGGTATCCTGCTGCGGCTCTTGAACATTGCCAAGAAATTGTAAGAGATTAAAATAATTTTCAATCAAATCACTCTTTCTTCATATTCACATCCATAGGTGTTGGTTTAGCCTCAATATGTTTCATTCTTGCTATAATTCCAAACTTCACCCTCAGAAACTCCTATGGAGTTCAAAGAAGTAACATAATTGTGTGATAAGGTATAATGCTTGTTTCTTACCATGGCTTTCTTCTCCACCTTGGTAGCATTCTATATCACGTCATCAAGAGTCACAATAGGCTTAAGATAACCCATTGATGAAATTTTATCACTCAACCAATGTACAAAAGCATACAATGGTATCCTGCTGCGGCTCTTGAACATTGCCAAGATATTGTAAGAGATTAAAATCATTTTCAATCAAATCACTCTTTCTTCATATTCACATCCATAGGTGTTGGTTTAGCCTCAATATGTTTCATTCTTGCTATAACTCCAAACTCCACCCTCAGAAACTCCTATGGAGTTCAAAGAAGAAACATGATTGTGGGATAAGGTATAATGCTTGTTTCTTACCCTGACTTTCTTCTTCACCTTGGTAGCATGCTATATCATGTCATCAAGAGTCATAATAGGCTTAAGGTAAGCCATTGATGAAATTTTATCACTCAACCCATGTACAAATCCTACAATGGCTACCTGCTGCGGCTCTTGAACATTGCAAAGCAATTGTAAGAGATTCAAATCTTTTTCAATCAAATCATTGTTTCTTCATATTCACATCCATAGGTGTTGGTTTAGCCTCAATATGTTTCATTCTTGCTATAACTCCAAACTTCACCCTCAGAAACTCCTATGGAGTTCAAAGAAGTAACATAATTATGGGATAAGGTATAATGCTTGTTTCTAACCATGACTTTCTTCTTCACCTTGGTAGCATGCTATATCATGTCATCAAGAGTCATAATAGGCTTAAGATAAGATATTGATGAAATTTTATCCCTCAACCAATATAAAAAAGCCTACAATGGTATCCTGCTGCGGCTCTTGAACATTGCCAAAAAATTGTAAGAGATTCAAATCCTTTTCAATTAAATCACTGTTTTTTCATATTCACATCCATAGGTGTTCGTTTAGAATCAATAGGTGTTGGTTTAGCCTTAATATGTTTCATTCTTGTTATAACTCCAAACTTCACCCTCAGAAACTCCTATGGGATTTAAAGAAGTAACATAATTGTGTGATATGGTATAATGCTTGTTTCTTACCATGGCTTTCTTCTCCACCTTGGTAGCATGTTATATCAAGTCATCAAGAGTCATAATAGGCTTAAGATAAGCCATTGATGAAATTTTATCACTCAACCAATGTACAAAATCCTACAATGGTATCCTGCTGCGGCTCTTGAACATTGCCAAGAAATTGTAAGAGATTAAAATAATTTTCAATCAAATCACTCTTTCTTCATATTCACATCCATAGGTGTTGGTTTAGCCTCAATATGTTTCATTCTTGCTATAATTCCAAACTTCACCCTCAGAAACTCCTATGGAGTTCAAAGAAGTAACATAATTGTGTGATAAGGTATAATGCTTGTTTCTTACCATGGCTTTCTTCTCCACCTTGGTAGCATTCTATATCACGTCATCAAGAGTCACAATAGGCTTAAGATAACCCATTGATGAAATTTTATCACTCAACCAATGTACAAAAGCATACAATGGTATCCTGCTGCGGCTCTTGAACATTGCCAAGATATTGTAAGAGATTAAAATCATTTTCAATCAAATCACTCTTTCTTCATATTCACATCCATAGGTGTTGGTTTAGCCTCAATATGTTTCATTCTTGCTATAACTCCAAACTCCACCCTCAGAAACTCCTATGGAGTTCAAAGAAGAAACATGATTGTGGGATAAGGTATAATGCTTGTTTCTTACCCTGACTTTCTTCTTCACCTTGGTAGCATGCTATATCATGTCATCAAGAGTCATAATAGGCTTAAGGTAAGCCATTGATGAAATTTTATCACTCAACCCATGTACAAATCCTACAATGGCTACCTGTTGCGGCTCTTGAACATTGCAAAGCAATTGTAAGAGATTCAAATCTTTTTCAATAAAATCATTGTTTCTTCATATTCACATCCATAGGTGTTGGTTTAGCCTCAATATGTTTCATTCTTGCTATAACTCCAAACTTCACCCTCAGAAACTCCTATGGAGTTCAAAGAAGTAACATAATTATGGGATAAGGTATAATGCTTGTTTCTTACCATGACTTTCTTCTTCACCTTGGTAGCATGCTATATCATGTCATCAAGAGTCATAATAGGCTTAAGATAAGATATTGATGAAATTTTATCCCTCAACCAATATACAAAAGCCTACAATGGTATCCTGCTGCGGCTCTTGAACATTGCCAAAAAATTGTAAGAGATTCAAATCCTTTTCAATTAAATCACTGTTTTTTCATATTCACATCCATAGGTGTTCGTTTAGAATCAATAGGTGTTGGTTTAGCCTTAATATGTTTCATTCTTGTTATAACTCCAAACTTCACCCTCAGAAACTCCTATGGGATTTAAAGAAGTAACATAATTGTGTGATAAGGTATAATGCTTGTTTCTTACCATGGCTTTCTTCTCCACCTTGGTAGCATGTTATATCAAGTCATCAAGAGTCATAATAGGCTTAAGATAAGCCATTGATGAAATTTTATCACTCAACCAATGTACAAAATCCTACAATGGTATCCTGCTGCGGCTCTTGAACATTGCCAAGAAATTGTAAGAGATTTTATTTTCAATCAAATCACTCTTTCTTCATATTCACATCCATAGGTGTTGGTTTAGCCTCAATATGTTTCATTCTTGTTATAACTCCAAACTTCACCCTCAGAAACTCCTATGGGATTCAAAGAAGTAACATAATTGTGGGATAAGGTATAATGCTTGTTTCTTACCATGACTTTCTTCTTCACCTTGGTAGCATGCTCTATCATGTCATCAAGAGTCATAATCGGCTTAAGGTAAGCCATTGATGAAATTTTATCACTCAACCCATGTACAAATCCTACAATGGCTACCTGCTGCGGCTCTTGAACATTGCAAAGCAGTTGTAAGAGATTCAAATCTTTTTCAATCAAATCATTGTTTCTTCATATTCACATCCATAGGTGTTGGTTTAGCCTCAATATGTTTTATTCTTTCTATAACTCCAAACTTCACCCTCAGAAACTCCTATGGAGTTCAAAGAAGTAATATAATTGTGGGATAAGGTATAATGCTTGTTTCTTACCATGACTTTCTTCTTCACCTTGGTAGCATGCTATATCATGTCATCAAGAGTCATAATAGGCTTAAGATAAGCCATTGATGAAATTTTATCCCTCAACCAATGTACAAAAGCCTACAATGGTATCCTGCTGCGGCTCTTGAACATTGCCAAGAAATTGTAAGAGATTCAAATCCTTTTCAATTAAATCACTGTTTTTTCATATTCACATCCATAGGTGTTGATTTAGAATCAATAGGTGTTGGTTTAGCCTCAATATGTTTCATTCTTGTTATAACTCTAAACTTCACCCTCAGAAACTCCTATGTGATTTAATGAAGTAACATAATTGTGTGATAAGGTATAATGCTTGTTTCTTACCATGGCTTTCTTCTCCACCTTGGTAGCATGTTATATCAAGTCATCAAGAGTCATAATAGGCTTAAGATAAGCCATTGATGAAATTTTATCACTCAATCAATGTACAAAAGCCTACAATGGTATCCTGCTGCGGCTCTTGAACATTGCCAAGAAATTGTAAGAGATTAAAATCATTTTCAATCAAATCACTCTTTCTTCATATTCACATCCATAGGTGTTGGTTTAGCCTCAATATGTTTCATACTTGTTATAACTCCAAACTTCACCCTCAGAAACTCCTATGGGATTCAAAGAAGTAACATAATTGTGGGATAAGGTATAATGCTTGTTTCTTACCATGACTTTCTTCTTCACCTTGGTAGCATGCTATATCATGTCATCAAGAGTCATAATAGGCTTAAGGTAAGCGATTGATGAAATTTTATCACTCAACCCATGTACAAATCCTACAATGGCTACCTGTTGCGGCTCTTGAACATTGCAAAGCAATTGTATGAGATTCAAATCCTTTTCAATCAAATCATTGTTTCTTCATATTCACATCCATAGGTGTTGGTTTAGCCTCAATATGTTTCATTCTTGCTATAACTCTAAACTTCACCCTCAGAAACTCCTATGGAGTTCAAAGAAGTAACATAATTGTGTGATAAGGTATAATGCTTGTTTTACCATGGCTTTCTTCTCCACCTTGGTAGCATGCTATATCACGTCATCAAGAGTCATAATACGCTTAAGATAAGCCATTGATGAAATTTTATCACTCAACCAATGTACAAAAGCCTACAATGGTATCCTGCTGCGGCTCTTGAACATTGCCAAGAAATTGTAAGAGATTCAAATCCTTTTCAATCAAATCACTGTTTCTTCATATTCACATCCTTAGGTGTTGGTTTAGAATCAATAGGTGTTGGTTTAGCCTCAATATGTTTCATTCTTGTTATAACTCCAAACTTCACCCTCAGAAACTCCTATGGGATTTAAAGAAGTAACATAATTGTGTGATAAGGTATAATGCTTGTTTCTTACCATGGCTTTCTTCTCCACCTTGGTAGCATGCTATATCACGTCATCAAGAGTCATAATAGGCTTAAGATAAGCCATTGATGAAATTTTATCACTCAACCAATGTACAAAAGCCTACAATGGTATCCTGCTGCGGCTCTTGAACATTGCCAAGAAATTGTAAGAGATTCAAATCCTTTTAAATCAAATCACTGTTTCTTCATATTCACATCCTTAGGTGTTGGTTTAGAATCAATAGGTGTTGGTTTAGCCTCAATATGTTTCATTCTTGTTATAACTCCAAACTTCACCCTCAGAAACTCCTATGGGATTTAAAGAAGTAACATAATTGTGTGATAAGGTATAATGCTTGTTTCTTACCATGGCTTTCTTCTCCACCTTGGTAGCATGCTACATCACGTCATCAAGAGTCATAATAGGCTTAAGATAAGCCATTGATAAAATTTTATCACTCAACCAATGTAAAAAAGCCTACAATGGTATCCTGCTGCGGCTCTTGAACATTGCCAAGATATTGTAAGAGATTAAAATCATTTTCAATCAAATCACTCTTTCTTCATATTCACATCCATAGGTGTTGGTTTAGCCTCAATATGTTTCATTCTTGCTATAATTCCAAACTTCACCCTCAGAAACTCCTATGGAGTTCAAAAGAAGTAACATAATTGTGTGATAAGGTATAATGCTTGTTTCTTACCATGGCTTTCTTCTCCACCTTGGTAGCATTCTATATCACGTCATCAAGAGTCATAATAGGCTTAAGATAACCCATTGATGAAATTTTATCACTCAACCAATGTACAAAAGCCTACAATGGTATCCTGCTGCGGCTCTTGAACATTGCCAAGATATTGTAAGAGATTAAAATCATTTTCAATCAAATCACTCTTTCTTCATATTCACATCCATAGGTGTTGGTTTAGCCTCAATATGTTTCATTCTTGCTATAATTCCAAACTTCACCCTCAGAAACTCCTATGGAGTTCAAAGAAGTAACATAATTGTGTGATAAGGTATAATGCTTGTTTCTTACCATGGCTTTCTTCTCCACCTTGGTAGCATTCTATATCACGTCATCAACAGTCATAATAGGCTTAAGATAACCCATTGATGAAATTTTATCACTCAACCAATGTACAAAAGCATACAATGGTATCCTGCTGCGGCTCTTGAACATTGCCAAGATATTGTAAGAGATTAAAATCATTTTCAATCAAATCACTCTTTCTTCATATTCACATCCATAGGTGTTGGTTTAGCCTCAATATGTTTCATTCTTGTTATAATTCCAAACTTCACCCTCAGAAACTCCTATGGAGTTCAAAGAAGTAACATAATTGTGTGATAAGGTATAATGCTTGTTTCTTACCATGGCTTTCTTCTCCACCTTGGTAGCATTCTATATCACGTCATCAAGAGTCATAATAGGCTTAAGATAACCCATTGATGAAATTTTATCACTCAACCAATGTACAAAAGCATACAATGGTATCTTGCTGCGGCTCTTGAACATTGCCAAGATATTGTAAGAGATTAAAATCATTTTCAATCAAATCACTCTTTCTTCATATTCACATCCATAGGTGTTGGTTTAGCCTCAATATGTTTCATTCTTGCTATAACTCCAAACTTCACCCTCAGAAACTCCTATGGAGTTCAAAGAAGAAACATGATTGTGGGATAAGGTATAATGCTTGTTTCTTACCCTGACTTTCTTCTTCACCTTGGTAGCATGCTATATCATGTCATCAAGAGTCATAACAGGCTTAAGGTAAGCCATTGATGAAATTTTATCACTCAACCCATGTACAAATCCTACAATGGCTACCTGCTGCGGCTCTTGAACATTGCAAAGCAATTGTAAGAGATTCAAATCTTTTTCAATCAAATCATTGTTTCTTCATATTCACATCCATAGGTGTTGGTTTAGCCTCAATATGTTTCATTCTTGTTATAACTCCAAACTTCACCCTCAGAAACTCCTATGGGATTTAAAGAAGTAACATAATTGTGTGATAAGGTATAATGCTTGTTTCTTACCATGGCTTTCTTCTCCACCTTGGTAGCATGCTATATCACGTCATCAAGAGTCATAATAGGCTTAAGATAAGCCATTGATGAAATTTTATCACTCAACCAATGTACAAAAGCCTACAATGGTATCCTGCTGCGGCTCTTGAACATTGCCAAGAAATTGTAAGAGATTCAAATCCTTTTCAATCAAATCACTGTTTCTTCATATTCACATCCTTAGGTGTTGGTTTAGAATCAATAGGTGTTGGTTTAGCCTCAATATGTTTCATTCTTGTTATAACTCCAAACTTCACCCTCAGAAACTCCTATGGGATTTAAAGAAGTAACATAATTGTGTGATAAGGTATAATGCTTGTTTCTTACCATGGCTTTCTTCTCCACCTTGGTAGCATGCTATATCACGTCATCAAGAGTCATAATAGGCTTAAGATAAGCCATTGATGAAATTTTATCACTCAACCAATGTACAAAAGCCTACAATGGTATCCTGCTGCGGCTCTTGAACATTGCCAAGATATTGTAAGAGATTAAAATCATTTTCAATCAAATCACTCTTTCTTCATATTCACATCCATAGGTGTTGGTTTAGCCTCAATATGTTTCATTCTTGCTATAATTCCAAACTTCACCCTCAGAAACTCCTATGGAGTTCAAAGAAGAAACATGATTGTGGGATAAGGTATAATGCTTGTTTCTTACCCTGACTTTCTTCTTCACCTTGGTAGCATGCTATATCATGTCATCAAGAGTCATAATAGGCTTAAGGTAAGCCATTGATGAAATTTTATCACTCAACCCATGTACAAATCCTACAATGGCTACCTGCTGCGGCTCTTGAACATTGCAAAGCAATTGTAAGAGATTCAAATCTTTTTCAATCAAATCATTGTTTCTTCATATTCACATCCATAGGTGTTGGTTTAGCCTCAATATGTTTCATTCTTCCTATAACTCCAAACTTCACCCTCAGAAACTCCTATGGAGTTCAAAGAAGTAACATAATTGTGGGATAAGGTATAATGCTTGTTTCTTACCATGACTTTCTTCTTCACCTTGGTAGCATGCTATATCATGTCATCAAGAGTCATAATAGGCTTAAGATAAGCCATTGATGAAATTTTATCACTCAACCAATGTACAAAAGCCTACAATGGTATCCTGCTGCGGCTCTTGAACATTGCCAAGAAATTGTAAGAGATTCAAATCCTTTTAAATCAAATCACTGTTTCTTCATATTCACATCCTTAGGTGTTGGTTTAGAATCAATAGGTGTTGGTTTAGCCTCAATATGTTTCATTCTTGTTATAACTCCAAACTTCACCCTCAGAAACTCCTATGGGATTTAAAGAAGTAACATAATTGTGTGATAAGGTATAATGCTTGTTTCTTACCATGGCTTTCTTCTCCACCTTGGTAGCATGCTACATCACGTCATCAAGAGTCATAATAGGCTTAAGATAAGCCATTGATGAAATTTTATCACTCAACCAATGTACAAAAGCCTACAATGCTATCCTGCTGCGGCTCTTGAACATTGCCAAGATATTGTAAGAGATTAAAATCATTTTCAATCAAATCACTCTTTCTTCATATTCACATCCATAGGTGTTGGTTTAGCCTCAATATGTTTCATTCTTGCTATAATTCCAAACTTCACCCTCAGAAACTCCTATGGAGTTCAAAGAAGTAACATAATTGTGTGATAAGGTATAATGCTTGTTTCTTACCATGGCTTTCTTCTCCACCTTGGTAGCATTCTATATCACGTCATCAAGAGTCATAATAGGCTTAAGATAACCCATTGATGAAATTTTATCACTCAACCAATGTACAAAAGCATACAATGGTATCCTGCTGCGGCTCTTGAACATTGCCAAGATATTGTAAGAGATTAAAATCATTTTCAATCAAATCACTCTTTCTTCATATTCACATCCATAGGTGTTGGTTTAGCCTCAATATGTTTCATTCTTGCTATAATTCCAAACTTCACCCTCAGAAACTCCTATGGAGTTCAAAGAAGTAACATAATTGTGTGATAAGGTATAATGCTTGTTTCTTACCATGGCTTTCTTCTCCACCTTGGTAGCATTCTATATCACGTCATCAAGAGTCATAATAGGCTTAAGATAACCCATTGATGAAATTTTATCACTCAACCAATGTACAAAAGCATACAATGGTATCCTGCTGCGGCTCTTGAACATTGCCAAGATATTGTAAGAGATTAAAATCATTTTCAATCAAATCACTCTTTCTTCATATTCACATCCATAGGTGTTGGTTTAGCCTCAATATGTTTCATTCTTGCTATAACTCCAAACTTCACCCTCAGAAACTCCTATGGAGTTCAAAGAAGAAACATGATTGTGGGATAAGGTATAATGCTTGTTTCTTACCCTGACTTTCTTCTTCACCTTGGTAGCATGCTATATCATGTCATCAAGAGTCATAACAGGCTTAAGGTAAGCCATTGATGAAATTTTATCACTCAACCCATGTACAAATCCTACAATGGCTACCTGCTGCGGCTCTTGAACATTGCAAAGCAATTGTAAGAGATTCAAATCTTTTTCAATCAAATCATTGTTTCTTCATATTCACATCCATAGGTGTTGGTTTAGCCTCAATATGTTTCATTCTTGTTATAACTCCAAACTTCACCCTCAGAAACTCCTATGGGATTTAAAGAAGTAACATAATTGTGTGATAAGGTATAATGCTTGTTTCTTACCATGGCTTTCTTCTCCACCTTGGTAGCATGCTATATCACGTCATCAAGAGTCATAATAGGCTTAAGATAAGCCATTGATGAAATTTTATCACTCAACCAATGTACAAAAGCCTACAATGGTATCCTGCTGCGGCTCTTGAACATTGCCAAGAAATTGTAAGAGATTCAAATCCTTTTCAATCAAATCACTGTTTCTTCATATTCACATCCTTAGGTGTTGGTTTAGAATCAATAGGTGTTGGTTTAGCCTCAATATGTTTCATTCTTGTTATAACTCCAAACTTCACCCTCAGAAACTCCTATGGGATTTAAAGAAGTAACATAATTGTGTGATAAGGTATAATGCTTGTTTCTTACCATGGCTTTCTTCTCCACCTTGGTAGCATGCTATATCACGTCATCAAGAGTCATAATAGGCTTAAGATAAGCCATTGATGAAATTTTATCACTCAACCAATGTACAAAAGCCTACAATGGTATCCTGCTGCGGCTCTTGAACATTGCCAAGATATTGTAAGAGATTAAAATCATTTTCAATCAAATCACTCTTTCTTCATATTCACATCCATAGGTGTTGGTTTAGCCTCAATATGTTTCATTCTTGCTATAATTCCAAACTTCACCCTCAGAAACTCCTATGGAGTTCAAAGAAGTAACATAATTGTGTGATAAGGTATAATGCTTGTTTCTTACCATGGCTTTCTTCTCCACCTTGGTAGCATTCTATATCATGTCATCAAGAGTCATAATAGGCTTAAGATAACCCATTGATGAAATTTTATCACTCAACCAATGTACAAAAGCATACAATGGTATCCTGCTGCGGCTCTTGAACATTGCCAAGATATTGTAAGAGATTAAAATCATTTTTAATCAAATCACTCTTTCTTCATATTCACATCCATAGGTGTTGGTTTAGCCTCAATATGTTTCATTCTTGCTATAACTCCAAACTTCACCCTCAGAAACTCCTATGGAGTTCAAAGAAGAAACATGATTGTGGGATAAGGTATAATGCTTGTTTCTTACCATGGCTTTCTTCTTCACCTTGGTAGCATGCTATATCATGTCATCAAGAGTCATAATAGGCTTAAGGTAAGCCATTGATGAAATTTTATCACTCAACCCATGTACAAAAGCATACAATGGTATCCTGCTGCGGCTCTTGAACATTGCAAAGCAATTGTGATGCGGACATCAATCCGGCAACTGAACTATCTGACGAGGACACACATGAGGAGCATACTGAAGTGACAAATATTCAAGAGAAGACTCAAGAAGGTCCAATAACCCGAGCAAAAGCCAAGGAGTTGAATATAGGATCACACAACAAGCAAGTAGCGGACCAAGTGCATCAAGTGGAGGACGACCATGTCATCAAGATTCCAGAAGTAGCTGGACCTATCACAAGAGCTAGGAGGGATAAACTAAGAGAAGAATTCAATGTATCCATACAAGCTCTACTCGACACAGCTGAAGATGTCCCGGACAACGGACCAACCATAGACCTAGCTGTGATGAGTTCTCGTCCAAGTCAGGTACGATTTGTGTTTAATTATTTCTGTTTCCTTGCAGGTGATATGGCCTCGGCCTAGTGGCTCTAGTAAGCCCACAATGAGTCTAGTTCGAGTCCCAGTAGAGTCTTTTATTTTATTTCTTTTTATTTTGTGTCTGTAGCTACACTTTCCATATAAGGAAACAGCATGTTGTTTCCATTGAGAGTGTGTGTCGTTTTCTTTTAATTTCGTACAAGTCCTGTTGTTTTTGTTTTGAGTCGCAACCCTAGAGGTTGTAGCCGTAAGGATCAGACTATAAGATCCCCGGCCGTGTATCTTTTTATTTACCCTACATCAATAAAGAACCGAATTTCTTCTAGCTTGAAAGTTGCTGAAACTTTTGCCCAGATCTTGTCTTTGTGTGTGATTCACAAAGCCACGATTCTCAAGCTGTATCAAGGAGCCTTTCACACTCCCTGTGGTGCTTATCGATCCACCATCACGTCCCCATCCATCAGGTTTCACAAGAGGAGCTTCGAGCTGCTTGTCTAGCCTTCCACACCGGTTTTGTGAGTTGTAGCGGAGGAGGAGCTTCGAGCTAACTTCGTTTCCACTTCAGACCCGGCTCAAAGACTCATTCACTTCGAGTCTTATATCATTGGTATCAGAGCCAAAGGTTCCTGCCTTTGGTTTTTTTTCCTATCCCAGGTTGTTTCTTTTCATATTAGTTCTGTTTCAATTCAGTTCGTCTGTCTTGTTGTTTGAATTTTATAAAATCAAAAAAAAATCATAAAAATATTTCGTCTTTTGTTTTGGATTCTAATCTCGCATTATCATCCAGGAAAATTGTTTTCAGTAATTTAGAAATTCATTTGATATTTTAGTTCATCGTCAAAAAAAACAAAAAAAATCTGCTTTACCCGTCTGTTTGTTTCAATTTTCATAAAATCATAAAACCTCATAAAAATATTTCGTCTTTTGTTGTTGCTTCTTTAAACTCATCAGAAAATATAAAAATTGTTACTTTGATTTCTGCACATCATTTCATATTTTTCCCATATCAAAACCTAAACTGCAGTTTCCTTTGCTGTTTATCTGTTTTGTTTGAGAAAATTTGATTCTTGTGTTGATTCTTTGCTAGGAAAATCTACAGAATCCTTAGCACTTTGTATTCAAGTCGGATTGGAATAAAGCATGGCTGACGGAGATCCTGAACGTCAACAAGATATGATGGAAGTTTTACGTGCAATGCAAGCCGACATGAGAGCTATGACTCAACGCATTGTTGATAATCACCAAGAACTAGGCACTCGCCTCACCCGCTTGGAACAACCACAACAACCCCCACCTGATCCTGAAGAGGAAGTTCTCTCAGAATCCGATGGAGACTCACTCGACACGCTAGCTCGACAACCACGTCGAGTTGATCCTCTACGGAGACACCGACCGAGAGAGGTAGAACCTAGAGAAAATAATCACGATATCAAGCTAACTCCACCATCTTTTGCAGGCAAAACTGATCCTGAAGCTTACTTGGATTGGGAACGGAGACTTGAGTATATCTTTGAATGCTATGGGTACCGAGAGAACAAAAAGGTGGCTGTAGCTGCAGCTCAACTCACGGGAAACGCCCTAGCATGGTGGGACAGGACAGTAGCTGAACGGAGACGACTTCACTTTGGAGCTGTCACCAACTGGCCCGACATGAAGTACCTAATGAGGGTCAGGTATGTCCCTGAACATTTTCATCGAGACTTACAAAAACGTTTCCGTAAGTTGACACAGGGAACAAGGAGCGTGGAGGACTATTTTGAGGAGTTTGAAAAGCTAATGAACTCGCTGGAGTTGGAAGAATCCGAGGAGGCTATGATGGCTCAATTCATCGATGGATTACAAGATAGGATTCAAAGAAAGGTTGAGCGTGCCAAGTACAAGAGTTTACCTGAACTCCTACACCTATCGGTCCAGATAGAGCAGCAGATTAGGCACAAGAATAACAGCAACAATCGTGCCAGAAATGTTCCACAAACATGGAAGAATGATGTGTCCAAAGTACAAGACAAAGGAAAAGCTGTTGAGATAGATTCCAGGTTCAAATCAAGAGCATCCGAACCACAAAGGAGTTTCCGTGACGAACAAGGTAAGTCTTCTAACCAAAATAATCGAACTCGTGACATTACTTGTTTTAAGTGCCAGGGAAGAGGGCATATATCAAGAGACTGCCCAAACCGGAGAGTAATGATCGTCACCAACACGGGAGATTACGAGTCACAAGATGAGGCTGTAGACGAGTCCGAAGAACACGGGGAAGACATCGAGTATCCGGACACTGGGGAATCACTCATGATAAGACGGGTTCTCAATGTTCAAGTAGGGCCTGAGGAGACCGCACAAAGAGAAAATCTCTTTCATACACGATGCACCATCAATGGCAAGGTTTGCAATTTAATTATAGATGGTGGTTCTTGTACTAACGTGGCCAGCAAGCTTCTTGTTGAGAAATTAGGTCTCGTGAAAACCAAGCATCCACGCCCATACAAGCTTCGGTGGCTCAATGACAAGGCCGAGATGAAGGTCTCCGAACAGGTAACGGTTCCATTTAGCATTGGTAAGTATGTTGATCAAGTTACTTGTGATGTAGTGCCCATGCAAGCCGGACACCTCCTCTTAGGGAGACCCTGGCAATTTGACCGAGAAACTCAACATGATGGACGTACTAACCAATACTCGGTGACACACCAAAACCGTAAGTTCACTCTTGCACCCCTCAGTCCCTCACAAGTTCATGCACTTCACGCAAAAATGGCTAAGGACGGAGAGGTAAGTACATCGAACCTGTACGTAAGCTACGGATCAGTTGGTAAGTCCCTTGGTGCCAAGGGCGCCCTACTACTAATGTTCTACCAAGAATGTCTAAGTGCCGATACAGGTGATCTAGAAATTCCTGAGGAAGTCCAACCCTTACTCCAGAGTTACTTGGACGTATTTCCCGAAGAACTACCACCCGGACTACCACCAATTAGAGGCATAGAACATCAAATCGATTTGGTTCCAGGAACAGTTCTGCCGAACAAACCCGCTTATAGGATGAATCCGGAGGAAAGCAAGGAATTGGAGAAACAAATCAATGATTTATTAGGCCAAGGTTACATTCGAGAAAGTCTTAGTCCATGTGCTGTGCCCGTTCTGCTCGTACCAAAGAAAGGAGGCACTTGGAGAATGTGTGTAGACTGTCGTGCCATCAACAACATAACCATCAAGTACCGGCACCCTATCCCACGTCTCGACGACATGTTAGACGAGCTCTGCGGTTCCACACTCTTCTCAAAGGTGGATCTTAAAAGTGGATATCATCAAGTACGTATGCGCGAAGGCGACGAATGGAAAACTGCTTTCAAAACAAAACAGGGGCTATACGAGTGGCTTGTCATGCCCTTTGGTCTCACCAACGCCCCCAGCACCTTCATGCGCTTGATGAACCAGGTTCTTCGTTCTTATATTGGAAAATTTGTAGTAGTTTATTTTGATGACATATTAATCTACAGCAAAAATCTTAAGGATCATTTAGAACACCTAGAACTTGTATTTAAATCACTTCGGAAGGAAAGCTTATACGCTAACCTAAAGAAGTGTGTCTTTTGTACTAACAAACTTGTGTTCTTAGGTTTTGTTATTAGTGAACAAGGAATACAGGTGGATGAAGAGAAGATAAAAGCTATCCGAGATTGGCCCACTCCCACTACCATCGGACATGTTCGGAGTTTCCACGGACTAGCTAGCTTCTATAGACGATTCGTCAAGGATTTTAGCACGGTAGCTGCACCACTCACAGCCGTGATCAAGAAGAATCAGCCATTTAAGTGGGGAGTTGCTCAAGAACAAGCCTTCAATACCTTGAAGGAGAAGCTAACACAAGCACCGGTTCTTTCTTTACCTAACTTTGACCTTATCTTCGAGATTGAATGTGATGCTTCAGGTCTAGGAATTGGAGCCGTGCTACACCAGAACAAGAAGCCCGTGGCCTTCTTCAGTGAGAAACTCAACGGAGCTGCACTCAACTACCCGACATATGACAAAGAGTTGTACGCCCTAGTCCGAGCCTTACAAACCTGGCAGCACTACCTACTGTCCAAGGAGTTCATCATCCACACCGATCATGAGACTCTCAAGCATCTCCGAGGACAAACAACACTCAAGAGGCGACATGCAAGATGGCTGGAGTTCATAGAAACGTTTCCTTACGTCATTAAGTACAAGAAGGGCGCGGAAAATGTGGTAGCTGATGCCTTATCCCAACGATACATACTAATCACCACGCTAGAAGCCAAGATCATGGGGTTTGAGCATCTCAAGGATCACTATGCCACGGATCCTGATTTTTCCGAGGCTTATGAAGCCTATGGTAAGGGTGAATTCCATTCCTACTATTTGCATGATGGATTTCTTTTCAGGGATAAAAGACTATGCATACCAAGAGGATCCATGCGAGACTTGTTGCTCAAGGAAGCTCACGGAGGTGGTCTTATGGGTCATTTTGGCGTTGACAAGACATTGGCTGTAGTGACGGATCATTTCTATTGGCCTCATATCAAGAAGGACGTCGAGAAGACTTGTGCCAAATGTGTGACTTGCCACAAAGCCAAATCCAGGTCCCATCCTCACGGATTATACTTACCTTTGCCTATCCCTAACGCCCCTTGGGAAGATATTTCCATGGATTTTGTCTTAGGGTTACCACAGGTTCAACACAAGGATTCAATTTTCGTGGTGGTTGATAGATTCTCGAAGATGGCACATTTCATACCGTGCAACAAGACCAATGATGCCTCCCAAATCGCCGATCTGTTCTTCAAAGAAGTGGTAAAATTACATGGTGTCCCTAGAACTATTGTCTCTGACCGTGATGTCAAATTTTTAGGACACTTTTGGAGAACCTTGTGGAGAAAGATGGGGACAAGGCTCTTGTTCTCAACTACTTGTCATCCACAAACGGATGGACAAACGGAAGTGGTCAACCGAACCCTTTCCACTTTACTTAGGGCCACACTCGGAAAGAACTTAAAAACATGGGTTCAATGTCTACCATTTGTTGAGTTCGCCTATAATCATGCCAGGCACTCTACTACTAATCTTTCTCCCTTTGAGATTGTCTATGGTTTCAGGCCCTTAACACCGATTGATTTAACTCCTATACCACACACCGAACAAATCAATGTCGATGGCAAGAACCGAGGCGAATACATCAAGAAACTACATGAACAAGTACGAGATAAGATTCTCAAGAAGAATGAGAAGATCAAAGCGCAAAGGGACAAAGGACGCAAGCGAGTCATCTTTGAGCCCGGAGAGTGGGTATGGATTCACATGCGACCGGAGAGGTTTCCTCGGAAGAGAAGTTCCAAACTAGCACCTCGAGGCGATGGACCGTTCAAAGTACTTGAGAAAATCAACGACAACGCCTACAAGCTGGAGCTTCCAGGTGAGTTCAACATTTCACATAGCTTTAATGTTGCTGACCTTTCACCTTATGTCTCAGATGAACAAGTTTTGAGGACAAAACCTTCTCAAGAGGGAGAGTATGATGCGGACATCAATCCGGCAACTGAACTATCTGACGAGGACACACATGAGGAGCATACTGAAGTGACAAATATTCAAGAGAAGACTCAAGAAGGTCCAATAACCCGAGCAAAAGCCAAGGAGTTGAATATAGGATCACACAACAAGCAAGTAGCGGACCAAGTGCATCAAGTGGAGGACGACCATGTCATCAAGATTCCAGAAGTAGCTGAACCTATCACAAGAGCTAGGAGGGATAAACTAAGAGAAGAATTCAATGTATCCATACAAGCTCTACTCGACACAGCTGAAGATGTCCCGGACAACGGACCAACCATAGACCTAGCTGTGATGAGTTCTCGTCCAAGTCAGGTACGATTTGTGTTTAATTATTTCTGTTTCCTTGCAGGTGATATGGCCTTGGCCTAGTGGCTCTAGTAAGCCCACAATGAGTCTAGTTCGAGTCCCAGTAGAGTCTTTTATTTTATTTCTTTTTATTTTGTGTCTGTAGCTACACTTTCCATATAAGGAAACAGCATGTTGTTTCCATTGAGAGTGTGTGTCGTTTTCTTTTAATTTCGTACAAGTCCTGTTGTTTTTGTTTTGAGTCGCAACCCTAGAGGTTGTAGCCGTAAGGATCAGACTATAAGATCCCCGGCCGTGTATCTTTTTATTTACCCTACATCAATAAAGAACCGAATTTCTTCTAGCTTGAAAGTTGCTGAAACTTTTGCCCAGATCTTGTCTTTGTGTGTGATTCACAAAGCCACGATTCTCAAGCTGTATCAAGGAGCCTTTCACACTCCCTGTGGTGCTTATCGATCCACCATCACGTCCCCATCCATCAGGTTTCACAAGAGGAGCTTCGAGCTGCTTGTCTAGCCTTCCACACCGGTTTTGTGAGTTGTAGCGGAGGAGGAGCTTCGAGCTAACTTCGTTTCCACTTCAGACCCGGCTCAAAGACTCATTCACTTCGAGTCTTATATCAAATTGTAAGAGATTCAAATCTTTTTCAATCAAATCACTCTTTCTTCATATTCACATCCATAGGTGTTGGTTTAGCCTCAATATGTTTCATTCTTCCTATAACTCCAAACTTCACCCTCAGAAACTCCTATGGAGTTCAAAGAAGTAACATAATTGTGGGATAAGGTATAATGCTTGTTTCTTACCATGGCTTTCTTCTCCACCTTGGTAGCATGCTATATCATGTCATCAAGAGTCATAATAGGCTTAAGATAAGATATTGATGAAATTTTATCCCTCAACCAATGTACAAAAGCATACAATGGTATCCTGCTGCGGCTCTTGAAAATTGCCAAGATATTGTAAGAGATTAAAATCATTTTCAATCAAATCACTCTTTCTTCATATTCACATCCATAGGTGTTGGTTTAGCCTCAATATGTTTCATTCTTGCTATAACTCCAAACTTCACCCTCAGAAACTCCTATGGAGTTCAAAGAAGAAACATGATTGTGGGATAAGGTATAATGCTTGTTTCTTACCCTGACTTTCTTCTTCACCTTGGTAGCATGCTATATCATGTCATCAAGAGTCATAACAGGCTTAAGGTAAGCCATTGATGAAATTTTATCACTCAACCCATGTACAAATCCTACAATGGCTACCTGCTGCGGCTCTTGAACATTGCAAAGCAATTGTAAGAGATTCAAATCTTTTTCAATCAAATCATTGTTTCTTCATATTCACATCCATAGGTGTTGGTTTAGCCTCAATATGTTTCATTCTTGTTATAACTCCAAACTTCACCCTCAGAAACTCCTATGGGATTTAAAGAAGTAACATAATTGTGTGATAAGGTATAATGCTTGTTTCTTACCATGGCTTTCTTCTCCACCTTGGTAGCATGCTATATCACGTCATCAAGAGTCATAATAGGCTTAAGATAAGCCATTGATGAAATTTTATCACTCAACCAATGTACAAAAGCCTACAATGGTATCCTGCTGCGGCTCTTGAACATTGCCAAGAAATTGTAAGAGATTCAAATCCTTTTCAATCAAATCACTGTTTCTTCATATTCACATCCTTAGGTGTTGGTTTAGAATCAATAGGTGTTGGTTTAGCCTCAATATGTTTCATTCTTGTTATAACTCCAAACTTCACCCTCAGAAACTCCTATGGGATTTAAAGAAGTAACATAATTGTGTGATAAGGTATAATGCTTGTTTCTTACCATGGCTTTCTTCTCCACCTTGGTAGCATGCTATATCACGTCATCAAGAGTCATAATAGGCTTAAGATAAGCCATTGATGAAATTTTATCACTCAACCAATGTACAAAAGCCTATAATGGTATCCTGCTGCGGCTCTTGAACATTGCCAAGATATTGTAAGAGATTAAAATCATTTTCAATCAAATCACTCTTTCTTCATATTCACATCCATAGGTGTTGGTTTAACCTCAATATGTTTCATTCTTGCTATAATTCCAAACTTCACCCTCAGAAACTCCTATGGAGTTCAAAGAAGTAACATAATTGTGTGATAAGGTATAATGCTTGTTTCTTACCATGGCTTTCTTCTCCACCTTGGTAGCATTCTATATCATGTCATCAAGAGTCATAATAGGCTTAAGATAACCCATTGATGAAATTTTATCACTCAACCAATGTACAAAAGCATACAATGGTATCCTGCTGCGGCTCTTGAACATTGCCAAGATATTGTAAGAGATTAAAATCATTTTCAATCAAATCACTCTTTCTTCATATTCACATCCATAGGTGTTGGTTTAGCCTCAATATGTTTCATTCTTGCTATAACTCCAAACTTCACCCTCAGAAACTCCTATGGAGTTCAAAGAAGAAACATGATTGTGGGATAAGGTATAATGCTTGTTTCTTACCCTGACTTTCTTCTTCACCTTGGTAGCATGCTATATCATGTCATCAAGAGTCATAATAGGCTTAAGGTAAGCCATTGATGAAATTTTATCACTCAACCCATGTACAAATCCTACAATGGCTACCTGCTGCGGCTCTTGAACATTGCAAAGCAATTGTAAGAGATTCAAATCTTTTTCAATCAAATCATTGTTTCTTCATATTCACATCCATAGGTGTTGGTTTAGCCTCAATATGTTTCATTCTTCCTATAACTCCAAACTTCACCCTCAGAAACTCCTATGGAGTTCAAAGAAGTAACATAATTGTGGGATAAGGTATAATGCTTGTTTCTTACCATGACTTTCTTCTTCACCTTGGTAGCATGCTATATCATGTCATCAAGAGTCATAATAGGCTTAAGATAAGATATTGATGAAATTTTATCCCTCAACCAATATACAAAAGCCTACAATGGTATCCTGCTGCGGCTCTTGAACATTGCCAAAAAATTGTAAGAGATTCAAATCCTTTTCAATTAAATCACTGTTTTTTCATATTCACATCCATAGGTGTTCGTTTAGAATCAATAGGTGTTGGTTTAGCCTTAATATGTTTCATTCTTGTTATAACTCCAAACTTCACCCTCAGAAACTCCTATGGGATTTAAAGAAGTAACATAATTGTGTGATAAGGTATAATGCTTGTTTCTTACCATGGCTTTCTTCTCCACCTTGGTAGCATGTTATATCAAGTCATCAAGAGTCATAATAGGCTTAAGATAAGCCATTGATGAAATTTTATCACTCAACCAATGTACAAAATCCTACAATGGTATCCTGCTGCGGCTCTTGAACATTGCCAAGAAATTGTAAGAGATTAAAATTATTTTCAATCAAATCACTCTTTCTTCATATTGACATCCATAGGTGTTGGTTTAGCCTCAATATGTTTCATTCTTGTTATAACTCCAAACTTCACCCTCAGAAACTCCTATGGGATTCAAAGAAGTAACATAATTGTGGGATAAGGTATAATGCTTGTTTCTTACCATGACTTTCTTCTTCACCTTGGTAGCATGCTATATCATGTCATCAAGAGTCATAATCGGCTTAAGGTAAGCCATTGATGAAATTTTATCACTCAACCCATGTACAAATCCTACAATGGCTACCTGCTGCGGCTCTTGAACATTGCAAAGCAATTGTAAGAGATTCAAATCTTTTTCAATCAAATCATTGTTTCTTCATATTCACATCCATAGGTGTTGGTTTAGCCTCAATATGTTTTATTCTTTCTATAACTGCAAACTTCACCCTCAGAAACTCCTATGGAGTTCAAAGAAGTAATATAATTGTGGGATAAGGTATAATGCTTGTTTCTTACCATGACTTTCTTCTTCACCTTGGTAGCATGCTATATCATGTCATCAAGAGTCATAATAGGCTTAAGATAAGCCATTGATGAAATTTTATCCCTCAACCAATGTACAAAAGCCTACAATGGTATCCTGCTGCGGCTCTTGAACATTGCCAAGAAATTGTAAGAGATTCAAATCCTTTTCAATTAAATCACTGTTTTTTCATATTCACATCCATAGGTGTTGATTTAGAATCAATAGGTGTTGGTTTAGCCTCAATATGTTTCATTCTTGTTATAACTCTAAACTTCACCCTCAGAAACTCCTATGGGATTTAAAGAAGTAACATAATTGTGTGATAAGGTATAATGCTTGTTTCTTACCATGGCTTTCTTCTCCACCTTGGTAGCATGTTATATCAAGTCATCAAGAGTCATAATAGGCTTAAGATAAGCCATTGATGAAATTTTATCACTCAACCAATGTACAAAAGCCTACAATGGTATCCTGCTGCGGCTCTTGAACATTGCCAAGAAATTGTAAGAGATTAAAATCATTTTCAATCAAATCACTCTTTCTTCATATTCACATCCATAGGTGTTGGTTTAGCCTCAATATGTTTCATTCTTGTTATAACTCCAAACTTCACCCTCAGAAACTCCTATGGGATTCAAAGAAGTAACATAATTGTGGGATAAGGTATAATGCTTGTTTCTTACCATGACTTTCTTCTTCACCTTGGTAGCATGCTATATCATGTCATCAAGAGTCATAATAGGCTTAACGTAAGCCATTGATGAAATTTTATCACTCAACCCATGTACAAATCCTACAATGGCTACCTGTTGCAGCTCTTGAACATTGCAAAGCAATTGTATGAGATTCAAATCCTTTTCAATCAAATCATTGTTTCTTTATATTCACATCCATAGGTGTTGGTTTAGCCTCAATATGTTTCATTCTTGCTATAACTCCAAACTTCACCCTCAGAAACTCCTATGGAGTTCAAAGAAGTAACATAATTGTGTGATAAGGTATAATGCTTGTTTTACCATGGCTTTCTTCTCCACCTTGGTAGCATGCTATATCACGTCATCAAGAGTCATAATACGCTTAAGATAAGCCATTGATGAAATTTTATCACTCAACCAATGTACAAAAGCCTACAATGGTATCCTGCTGCGGCTCTTGAACATTGCCAAGAAATTGTAAGAGATTCAAATCCTTTTCAATCAAATCACTGTTTCTTCATATTCACATCCTTAGGTGTCGGTTTAGAATCAATAGGTGTTGGTTTAGCCTCAATATGTTTCATTCTTGTTATAACTCCAAACTTCACCCTCAGAAACTCCTATGGGATTTAAAGAAGTAACATAATTGTGTGATAAGGTATAATGCTTGTTTCTTACCATGGCTTTCTTCTCCACCTTGGTAGCATGCTATATCACGTCACCAAGAGTCATAATAGGCTTAAGATAAGCCATTGATGAAATTTTATCACTCAACCAATGTACAAAAGCCTACAATGGTATCCTGCTGCGGCTCTTGAACATTGCCAAGAAATTGTAAGAGATTCAAATCCTTTTCAATCAAATCACTGTTTCTTCATATTCACATCCTTAGGTGTTGGTTTAGAATCAATAGGTGTTGGTTTAGCCTCAATATGTTTCATTCTTGTTATAACTCCTAACTTCACCCTCAGAAACTCCTATGGGATTTAAAGAAGTAACATAATTGTGTGATAAGGTATAATGCTTGTTTCTTACCATGGCTTTCTTCTCCACCTTGGTAGCATGTTATATCAAGTCATCAAGAGTCATAATAGGCTTAAGATAAGCCATTGATGAAATTTTATCACTCAACCAATGTACAAAAGCCTACAATGGTATCCTGCTGCGGCTCTTGAACATTGCCAAGAAATTGTAAGAGATTAAAATTATTTTCAATCAAATAACTCTTTCTTCATATTCACATCCATAGGTGTTGGTTTAGCCTCAATATGTTTCATTCTTGTTATAACTCCAAACTTCACCCTCAGAAACTCCTATGGGATTCAAAGAAGTAACATAATTGTGGGATAAGGTATAATGCTTGTTTCTTACCATGACTTTCTTCTTCACCTTGGTAGCATGCTATATCATGTCATCAAGAGTCATAATAGGCTTAAGGTAAGCCATTGATGAAATTTTATCACTCAACCCATGTACAAATCCTACAATGGCTACCTGCTGCGGCTCTTGAACATTGCAAAGCAATTGTAAGAGATTCAAATCTTTTTCAATCAAATCATTGTTTCTTCATATTCACATCCATAGGTGTTGGTTTAGCCTCAATATGTTTTATTCTTGCTATAACTCCAAACTTCACCCTCAGAAACTCCTATGGAGTTCAAAGAAGTAACATAATTGTGGGATAAGGTATAATGCTTGTTTCTTACCATGACTTTCTTCTTCACCTTGGTAGCATGCTATATCATGTCATCAAGAGTCATAATAGGCTTAAGATAAGATATTGATGAAATTTTATCCCTCAACCAATATAAAAAAGCCTACAATGGTATCCTGCTGCGGCTCTTGAACATTGCCAAAAAATTGTAAGAGATTCAAATCCTTTTCAATTAAATCACTGTTTTTTCATATTCACATCCATAGGTGTTCGTTTAGAATCAATAGGTGTTGGTTTAGCCTTAATATGTTTCATTCTTGTTATAACTCCAAACTTCACCCTCAGAAACTCCTATGGGATTTAAAGAAGTAACATAATTGTGTGATAAGGTATAATGCTTGTTTCTTACCATGGCTTTCTTCTCCACCTTGGTAGCATGTTATATCAAGTCATCAAGAGTCATAATAGGTTTAAGATAAGCCATTGATGAAATTTTATCACTCAACCAATGTACAAAATCCTACAATGGTATCCTGCTGCGGCTCTTGAACATTGCCAAGAAATTGTAAGATATTAAAATTATTTTCAATCAAATCACTCTTTCTTCATATTCACATCCATAGGTGTTGGTTTAGCCTCAATATGTTTCATTCTTGTTATAACTCCAAACTTCACCCTCAGAAACTCCTATGGGATTCAAAGAAGTAACATAATTGTGGGATAAGGTATAATGCTTGTTTCTTACCATGACTTTCTTCTTCACCTTGGTAGCATGCTATATCATGTCATCAAGAGTCATAATAGGCTTAAGATAAGCCATTGATGAAATTTTATCCCTCAACCAATGTACAAAAGCCTACAATGGTATCCTGCTGCGGCTCTTGAACATTGCCAAGAAATTGTAAGAGATTCAAATCCTTTTCAATTAAATCACTGTTTTTTCATATTCACATCCATAGGTGTTGATTTAGAATCAATAGGTGTTGGTTTAGCCTCAATATGTTTCATTCTTGTTATAACTCTAAACTTCACCCTCAGAAACTCCTATGGGATTCAAAGAAGTAACATAATTGTGGGATAAGGTATAATGCTTGTTTCTTACCATGACTTTCTTCTTCACCTTGGTAGCATGCTATATCATGTCATCAAGAGTCATAATAGGCTTAAGGTAAGCCATTGATGAAATTTTATCACTCAACCCATGTACAAATCCTACAATGGCTACCTGTTGCGGCTCTTGAACATTGCAAAGCAATTGTATGAGATTCAAATCCTTTTCAATCAAATCATTGTTTCTTTATATTCACATCCATAGGTGTTGGTTTAGCCTCAATATGTTTCATTCTTGCTATAACTCCAAACTTCACCCTCAGAAACTCCTATGGAGTTCAAAGAAGTAACATAATTGTGTGATAAGGTATAATGCTTGTTTTACCATGGCTTTCTTCTCCACCTTGGTAGCATGCTATATCACATCATCAAGAGTCATAATACGCTTAAGATAAGCCATTGATGAAATTTTATCACTCAACCAATGTACAAAAGCCTACAATGGTATCCTGCTGCGGCTCTTGAACATTGCCAAGAAATTGTAAGAGATTCAAATCCTTTTCAATCAAATCACTGTTTCTTCATATTCACATCCTTAGGTGTCGGTTTAGAATCAATAGGTGTTGGTTTAGCCTCAATATGTTTCATTCTTGTTATAACTCCAAACTTCACCCTCAGAAACTCCTATGGGATTTAAAGAAGTAACATAATTGTGTGATAAGGTATAATGCTTGTTTCTTACCATGGCTTTCTTCTCCACCTTGGTAGCATGCTATATCACGTCATCAAGAGTCATAATAGGCTTAAGATAAGCCATTGATGAAATTTTATCACTCAACCAATGTACAAAAGCCTACAATGGTATCCTGCTGCGGCTCTTGAACATTGCCAAGAAATTGTAAGAGATTCAAATCCTTTTCAATCAAATCACTGTTTCTTCATATTCACATCCTTAGGTGTTGGTTTAGAATCAATAGGTGTTGGTTTAGCCTCAATATGTTTCATTCTTGTTATAACTCCAAACTTCACCCTCAGAAACTCCTATGGGATTTAAAGAAGTAACATAATTGTGTGATAAGGTATAATGCTTGTTTCTTACCATGACTTTCTTCTCCACCTTGGTAGCATGTTATATCAAGTCATCAAGAGTCATAATAGGCTTAAGATAAGCCATTGATGAAATTTTATCACTCAACCAATGTACAAAAGCCTACAATGGTATCCTGCTGCGGCTCTTGAACATTGCCAAGAAATTGTAAGAGATTAAAATTATTTTCAATCAAATCACTCTTTCTTCATATTCACATCCATAGGTGTTGGTTTAGCCTCAATATGTTTCATTCTTGTTATAACTCCAAACTTCACCCTCAGAAACTCCTATGGGATTCAAAGAAGTAACATAATTGTGGGATAAGGTATAATGCTTGTTTCTTACCATGACTTTCTTCTTCACCTTGGTAGCATGCTATATCATGTCATCAAGAGTCATAATAGGCTTAAGGTAAGCCATTGATGAAATTTTATCACTCAACCCATGTACAAATCCTACAATGGCTACCTGCTGCGGCTCTTGAACATTGCAAAGCAATTGTAAGAGATTCAAATCTTTTTCAATCAAATCATTGTTTCTTCATATTCACATCCATAGGTGTTGGTTTAGCCTCAATATGTTTTATTCTTGCTATAACTCCAAACTTCACCCTCAGAAACTCCTATGGAGTTCAAAGAAGTAACATAATTGTGGGATAAGGTATAATGCTTGTTTCTTACCATGACTTTCTTCTTCACCTTGGTAGCATGCTATATCATGTCATCAAGAGTCATAATAGGCTTAAGATAAGATATTGATGAAATTTTTTCCCTCAACCAATATAAAAAAGCCTACAATGGTATCCTGCTGCGGCTCTTGAACATTGCCAAAAAATTGTAAGAGATTCAAATCCTTTTCAATTAAATCACTGTTTTTTCATATTCACATCCATAGGTGTTCGTTTAGAATCAATAGGTGTTGGTTTAGCCTTAATATGTTTCATTCTTGTTATAACTCCAAACTTCACCCTCAGAAACTCCTATGGGATTTAAAGAAGTAACATAATTGTGTGATAAGGTATAATTCTTGTTTCTTACCATGGCTTTCTTCTCCACCTTGGTAGCATGTTATATCAAGTCATCAAGAGTCATAATAGGTTTAAGATAAGCCATTGATGAAATTTTATCACTCAACCAATGTACAAAATCCTACAATGGTATCCTGCTGCGGCTCTTGAACATTGCCAAGAAATTGTAAGATATTAAAATTATTTTCAATCAAATCACTCTTTCTTCATATTCACATCCATAGGTGTTGGTTTAGCCTCAATATGTTTCATTCTTGTTATAACTCCAAACTTCACCCTCAGAAACTCCTATGGGATTCAAAGAAGTAACATAATTGTGGGATAAGGTATAATGCTTGTTTCTTACCATGACTTTCTTCTTCACCTTGGTAGCATGCTATATCATGTCATCAAGAGTCATAATAGGCTTAAGATAAGCCATTGATGAAATTTTATCCCTCAACCAATGTACAAAAGCCTACAATGGTATCCTGCTGCGGCTCTTGAACATTGCCAAGAAATTGTAAGAGATTCAAATCCTTTTCAATTAAATCACTGTTTTTTCATATTCACATCCATAGGTGTTGATTTAGAATCAATAGGTGTTGGTTTAGCCTCAATATGTTTCATTCTTGTTATAACTCTAAACTTCACCCTCAGAAACTCCTATGGGATTTAAAGAAGTAACATAATTGTGTGATAAGGTATAATGCTTGTTTCTTACCATGGCTTTCTTCTCCACCTTGGTAGCATGTTATATCAAGTCATCAAGAGTCATAATAGGCTTAAGATAAGCCATTGATGAAATTTTATCACTCAACCAATGTACAAAAGCCTACAATGGTATCCTGCTGCGGCTCTTGAACATTGCCAAGAAATTGTAAGAGATTAAAATCATTTTCAATCAAATCACTCTTTCTTCATATTCACATCCATAGGTGTTGGTTTAGCCTCAATATGTTTCATTCTTGTTATAACTCCAAACTTCACCCTCAGAAACTCCTATGGGATTCAAAGAAGTAACATAATTGTGGGATAAGGTATAATGCTTGTTTCTTACCATGACTTTCTTCTTCACCTTGGTAGCATGCTATATCATGTCATCAAGAGTCATAATAGGCTTAAGGTAAGCCATTGATGAAATTTTATCACTCAACCCATGTACAAATCCTACAATGGCTACCTGTTGCGGCTCTTGAACATTGCAAAGCAATTGTATGAGATTCAAATCCTTTTCAATCAAATCATTGTTTCTTCATATTCACATCCATAGGTGTTGGTTTAGCCTCAATATGTTTCATTCTTGCTATAACTCCAAACTTCACCCTCAGAAACTCCTATGGAGTTCAAAGAAGTAACATAATTGTGTGATAAGGTATAATGCTTGTTTTACCATGGCTTTCTTCTCCACCTTGGTAGTATGCTATATCACGTCATCAAGAGTCATAATACGCTTAAGATAAGCCATTGATGAAATTTTATCACTCAACCAATGTACAAAAGCCTACAATGGTATCCTGCTGCGACTCTTGAACATTGCCAAGAAATTGTAAGAGATTCAAATCCTTTTCAATCAAATCACTGTTTCTTCATATTCACATCCTTAGGTGTTGGTTTAGAATCAATAGGTGTTGGTTTAGCCTCAATATGTTTCATTCTTGTTATAACTCCAAACTTCACCCTCAGAAACTCCTATGGGATTTAAAGAAGTAACATAATTGTGTGATAAGCTATAATGCTTGTTTCTTACCATGACTTTCTTCTCCACCTTGGTAGCATGCTATATCACGTCATCAAGAGTCATAATAGGCTTAAGATAAGCCATTGATGAAATTTTATCACTCAACCAATGTACAAAAGCCTACAATGGTATCCTGCTGCGGCTCTTGAACATTGCCAAGAAATTGTAAGAGATTAAAATCATTTTCAATCAAATCACTCTTTCTTCATATTCACATCCATAGGTGTTGGTTTAGCCTCAATATGTTTCATTCTTGCTATAATTCCAAACTTCACCCTCAGAAACTCCTATGGAGTTCAAAGAAGTAACATAATTGTGTGATATGGTATAATGCTTGTTTCTTACCATGGCTTTCTTCTCCACCTTGGTAGCATTCTATATCACGTCATCAAGAGTCATAATAGGCTTAAGATAACCCATTGATGAAATTTTATCACTCAACCAATGTACAAAAGCATACAATGGTATCCTGCTGCGGCTCTTGAACATTGCCAAGATATTGTAAGAGATTAAAATCATTTTCAATCAAATCACTCTTTCTTCATATTCACATCCATAGGTGTTGGTTTAGCCTCAATATGTTTCATTCTTGCTATAACTCCAAACTTCACCCTCAGAAACTCCTATGGAGTTCAAAGAAGAAACATGATTGTGGGATAAGGTATAATGCTTGTTTCTTACCCTGACTTTCTTCTTCACCTTGGTAGCATGCTATATCATGTCATCAAGAGTCATAATAGGCTTAAGGTAAGCCATTGATAAAATTTTATCACTCAACCCATGTACAAATCCTACAATGGCTACCTGCTGCGGCTCTTGAACATTGCAAAGCAATTGTAAGAGATTCAAATCTTTTTCAATCAAATCATTGTTTCTTCATATTCACATCCATAGGTGTTGGTTTAGCCTCAATATGTTTCATTCTTCCTATAACTCCAAACTTCACCCTCAGAAACTCCTATGGAGTTCAAAGAAGTAACATAATTGTGGGATAAGGTATAATGCTTGTTTCTTACCATGACTTTCTTCTTCACCTTGGTAGCATGCTATATCATGTCATCAAGAGTCATAATAGGCTTAAGATAAGCCATTGATGAAATTTTATCCCTCAACCAATGTACAAAAGCCTACAATGGTATCCTGCTGCGGCTCTTGAACATTGCCAAAAAATTGTAAGAGATTCAAATCCTTTTCAATTAAATCACTGTTTTTTCATATTCACATCCATAGGTGTTCGTTTAGAATCAATAGGTGTTGGTTTAGCCTCAATATGTTTCATTCTTGTTATAACTCCAAACTTCACCCTCAGAAACTCCTATGGGATTTAAAGAAGTAACATAATTGTGTGATAAGGTATAATGCTTGTTTCTTACCATGGCTTTCTTCTCCACCTTGGTAGCATGTTATATCAAGTCATCAAGAGTCATAATAGGCTTAAGATAAGCCATTGATGAAATTTTATCACTCAACCAATTTACAAAAGCCTACAATGGTATCCTGCTGCGGCTCTTGAACATTGCCAAGAAATTGTAAGAGATTAAAATTATTTTCAATCAAATCACTCTTTCTTCATATTCACATCCATAGGTGTTGGTTTAGCCTCAATATGTTTCATTCTTGTTATAACTCCAAACTTCACCCTCAGAAACTCCTATGGGATTCAAAGAAGTAACATAATTGTGGGATAAGGTATAATGCTTGTTTCTTACCATGACTTTCTTCTTCACCTTGGTAGCATGCTATATCATGTCATCAAGAGTCATAATAGGCTTAAGGTAAGCCATTGATGAAATTTTATCACTCAACCCATGTACAAATCCTACAATGGCTACCTGCTGCGGCTCTTGAACATTGCAAAGCAATTGTAAGAGATTCAAATCTTTTTCAATCAAATCATTGTTTCTTCATATTCACATCCATAGGTGTTGGTTTAGCCTCAATATGTTTTATTCTTGCTATAACTCCAAACTTCACCCTCAGAAACTCCTATGGAGTTCAAAGAAGTAACATAATTGTGGGATAAGGTATAATGCTTGTTTCTTACCATGACTTTCTTCTTCACCTTGGTAGCATGCTAGATCATGTCATCAAGAGTCATAATAGGCTTAAGATAAGCCATTGATGAAATTTTATCCCTCAACCAATGTACAAAAGCCTACAATGGTATCCTGCTGCGGCTCTTGAACATTGTAGCCTCAAATTTACCCTGACCTACTCTCTCAAATTAAGAGATCACTGTAGTACTTAGGGATCGAATCCACAAGGACTATGAAATACCCAATAAATCCCAGTAAAAGTATTATGCTAAACAAAGTGTAATGTAATGAAATTGCAATGCGAGTAATTAAATGAAGTGTAAATCAATGGAGAAAAACGCTAGGCATAGGGAAATCTCAGGAATCTTCAGAACTGTGATTAAATTGAATTATCAGGATTATAATTTAAGAACCGTTCTAGAACTCAAACACAATTGTAAAACCTACCAGCTTTCGCTGCGTAAACTATCTATCCCTGAATCTAGAATTCCAAATTCCTTTGCTAAATTCTAAGATCCAGACAAGCAGTAATGATCAGGTTCAATTTGTTCACAAAATCCCTAAATCAAATTCCTTTGCAGATAGGTATTTTGCTCACCTAAGATAGATCTAGCAATCAATTACACTTTCGTGTCAATTAATAACCCTAAATCAGATTCTAGGTCGCGAATCTAGAATAAGCAGTAAGTTCAATCCTAGATGAAGAACTCTATCAACTAACCCTAATAAATCACTGGTTCAACAATTCTTCAGAAACCCTTGAAAACCCATAACCTAACAAGGAAACTACTCAGACATGGTGAAAGAAACAATCCTCATGATATGAATAGAAATCATTCGATATATTAAAAGTAAAGAACAAAGAGTATCAGAGATTAGAGAAAGATGATACAAGCTTGAGATAGAAAGAGGGTCTGCTGCTTGATAATCCCTAAAAATCTGATCTAAAACACAATATATAGCTAAAAACTCGTACAGGGACCAATGTTGAAATAATGGAAACTTCTGGACAAAATTGTAAATCTTCCAAAATCTCCGAAGTTGTCCGCCTGTGGTGTCGATCGACACACATGGCTGGTGTCGATCGACACCAAGTAATGTTTGTCCTCAAAACATGATCCTTCTACGCAACTTCTTGGTCTTTGCTCCAAAATCTCCCATATTCTTCACATTAGTCCTAAATGCATACCTGAAGACAAAAGACTCTAATATACTCTAAAAACACCAAAAAGACTCGATTAAAGACTCTTATATCATGGTTAAAACCCATAAAAACCATGATATATCAGTAACATAATTGTGGGATAAGGTATAACTCATCCAGGGAGTATCAATCAGAGGACACATGGACTCTTTCTCAATCAGTTTTCCTGAACACACAGACTGTCTTTACTTCTGGTTCCTTTCCTCTCCTCTTTTCTCACTTCTGCAGTTAATTATATCAAAGGTGTAGGCGAATAATGGTATCACGGGAAATTTTCCTAACCTCGCTTCCAACCTTTGTGTGATCATTCCTTTCAAAGTAGAATAATGAGGTCACTAGAAATTTTCCTACCTCTCTACTCAAAAGAAAATCATTTCATCTTTTACTGCTTAGTATATAATTTTTTTTTTTTTTTTCTTTCTTTATTTATGAAGGGAAGAGAGAGGGGAACCATACTCACACAGACAAGTCTTTCAGGACTGAAGGGAGAATCCGATCCAATGTATATCAAGCCCCTGGACAAGCAAAAATAAAGTCAGGTTAATGGGCGAAGTCAGTGATGGATCCTCTGAAAGCTCAGGTGAACATGGGTAACATCGGTAGGTTGATCAGCCTTGGGGTTTTCCATTAGTCTCGGACACATGTCAAGCTTGAATCAATGGTCACTCAAGTTCCTGCAAATGTGGTGATTTCCTCGAAAAATCATAGTTTCCAAACTAAATTTTGACTCGATAAAACAAAAACTGGACTGACTCTAAGAAAACAAAATGAGTGATGTTAGTAACTACCTCCCCCAGACTTAAACAACACTGTCCCCAGTGTTATTAAGCAAGGAGTTGGTGAAAAGGAAATAAAACTGATGAACCAAAGTGAAAAAGTCAAAATATTAGAACACAAAACCTGATTCCGTGGTATGGGTGTCGATCGACACAGACGAGTGGTGTCGATCGACACCAGGTCTGTAATCTGAAACTATGATGTTTCAAAATCGAGTCCAAGTTTGTGAAACCAATAATCCGAGTTCAACCACTGTTAGATCATCAAACGACCAGGTGAGTGACATGAAAAGAATAAAATATATTCACAACTTACCAGTGGGTTGCCTCCCACCAAGCGCTTGTTTAAAGTCATTAGCTTGACTTTGTAACGGTTTAGGCAGAGGGTGCATCATCCAGACGCAATATGTGTCCGTCCGGGATCTCGGCGTGTGCCCAATAATGTTTGACCCTCTGACCGTTGACTGTAAATTCATTGCCCTCAAGACTGAGCAAGACAACAGCACCATATGGTCGAACTTCCTTGACTGTGAAAGGACCTGACCAACGAGAACGCAATTTTCCAGGAAATAATTGTAAACGAGAGTTATACAGAAGTACCTGATCTTTGGGTTCGAAAGTCCTAGAAATGATCTTCTTATCGTGATAAGCTTTGGTCCTTTCCTTGTACAGCTTAGAGCTTTCGTAAGCATGAAGTCGAATCTCATCAAGCTCATTGAGCTGAATCAAACGTCTCTCTGCGGCTGGCTTGATATCGAAGTTTAGCAACTTAACAGCCCAGGCGGCCTTATGCTCCAGCTCTACTGGAAGATGACATGCTTTCCCATAAAGTAGATGAAATGGTGTAGTACCAAGTGGCGTCTTGAATGCAGTCCGATAAGCCCAAAGTGCATCATCTAGCTTTGCGGACCAGTCTTTTCTTGAGCATCCTACTGTCTTCTCTAAAATCTCCTTGATCTGCCTGTTAGAGACCTCAACTTGTCCACTTGTCTGCGGATGATATGGAGTAGCAACGCGATGATGTACACCGTGCTTCTTAAGAAGCCGCTCAAACACGCGGTTGATGAAATGCTTGCCACCATCGCTGATGACAATCCTCGGGACTCCAAACCGCGGGAAGATAATGGTCTTAAACAGATTAAGGACCACTGAAGCGTCGTTGGTAGGACTGGCGATCGCTTCGACCCACTTCGATACATAATCAACAGCAACCAAGATGTACTTGTTCTTGTAAGATGTCGGGAAAGGACCCATGAAGTCTATACCCCAGCAATCAAAGACCTCGACCTCGAGGATGAAGTTCTGAGGCATCTCATGCCGCTTACTGATCTTCCCTCTCCTCTGACATGCATCACATCGAGACACAAAGGCATGGGCGTCCCTGAACATAGTCGGCCACCAGAAGCCTGCTTGTAGAACCTTAGATACCGTCTTGAAGGTGGCAAAGTGCCCAGCATACTCAGAACCATGACAGTGAAACAAGACATCTGGAATCTCAGTATTAGCTATGCATCTACGATAGACCCCATCTGAACAATGTCGATATAAGTAAGGTTCATCCCAATAGAACCGTCTCAGCTCACGCATGAACTTCTTCTTCTAGTACCCTGTAAACGCATCCGGTTCATCTCCTGCAGCAAGGTAATTGGCAATATCAGCAAACCAGGGTCGATCTTGACCCTCAACAACAGCTAGTGAGTGGTTATCTGCCAAGCCGGAGCTGTCTGGAACGTGGGTGTCGATCGACACAAGGGGTTGGTGTCGATCGACACCAGGACCTGTTGTCCGAGAATACTGCAGATCACCGCTTGAAAAATCACGCCATCCCGTTTCCAGTAAGTGCACATTCGCTTCTGGCAGTGAATCATCAATAGGGAGGTCGTCTTCAACCCTAATCCGCGAAAGATGATCAGCAACTCCATTTTCAGTACCTTTCTTATCCTTCACTTCGATGTCGAACTCCTGGAGTAATAGACTCCATCTTAACAGTCTAGGCTTAGAATCCTTCTTCTGCATCAGGTACTTGAGTGCAGAATGATCAGTATGCACTACTACCTTAGAGCCAACAAGATACTGCCTGAACTTCTCAAAAGCAAACACAACAGCAAGCAGTTCTTTCTCTGTGGTAGCGTAGTTCTTCTGCGCATCATCCAATGTACGGCTGGCATAGTATATGGCATGAAGCTTCTTGTCTTTCCTTTGTCCCAGCACAGCCCCAACTACAAAGTCGCTGGCGTCACACATCACCTCAAAAGGCAAATCCCAATCCGGCGGCTGAATAATTGGAGTACTCACTAATGCATGCTTGAGCTGTTGAAAAGCATCAAAACAATCAGTATCAAACGCAAATGTGACATCCTTACAGAGCAAAGCGGTGAGTGGACGTGCTATCTTGCTGAAATCCTTGATGAAACGTCTATAGAATCCAGCGTGTCCAAGAAAGCTTCTCAATGTCTTGACATTAGAAGGAGGCTGCAGATTAGTCATCACCTCAATCTTAGCTCGATCAACCTCAATACCAGCCTCTGATACCCTATGCCCAAGAACAATGCCATCTCTGACCATAAAGTGGCATTTCTCCCAATTCAGAACCAAGTGCGTCTCTTCACATCTAGCTAGCACTCTGCATAGGTTATCCAAACAATCCTTGAATGAGGATCCATAAACTGAAAAATCATCCATAAATACTTCCATACTGTCGTCAATCATGTCTGTGAAGATAGACATCATACACCTCTGAAACGTAGCAGGAGCGTTACATAGTCCAAAGGGCATTCTGCGGTATGCGAAAGTGCCATAGGGACATGTAAACGTGGTCTTCTCCTGGTCATCTGGGTGAATAGGAATCTGAAAGAACCCTGAATAACCGTCAAGGAAACAGTAATAAGGGTGATTAGCTAACCGCTCAAGCATCTGATCAATGAAGGGCAGAGGAAAATGATCCTTTCGTGTAGCGGCGTTCAGCTTCCTGTAATCAATGCACATTCTGTGCCCTGTCACAGTCCTAGTCGGTATCAGCTCATTCTTCTCATTCTGTACCACTGTGACTCCTCCTTTCTTAGGCACAACATGCACTGGACTGACCCAACCGCTGTCGGAAATTGGATAGATGATTCCTGCATCCAACAGCTTCATGATTTCTTTCTTAACCACATCCTTCAGGTTTGGATTCAGCCGTCTCTGATGTTCAATTGATGACTTAGTCTCATCCTCAAGATGTATCCTATGCATGCACAGATCTGGAGAGATACCTGAAATGTCATCAAGAGAATAGCCAAGAGCTTTGCGAAACTTGCGCAGCTTACTTAACAATAGGGTGAGCTCTGCGTTGTTCAAAGACGCACTAACAATAACAGGATAAGAATTATGTTTACCAAGGAATGCGTACCTGAGCCCCGCAGGGAGTTGCTTAAGCTCTGTCTTTGGAGCTTGCTCAAAGCTCCAATCAGCTACTTTCTTGTCTGTCCGGACACCGGTGTCGATCGACACCAATGATGGGTGTCAATCGACACCCACTACGTGCATCACTTCCTTGGTTGCATCCATTAGCTTGACATACCCAGCATCAATATCATCTAAATGCTCAACCTCATCCACTGAAGCAATCAAGGCACGTTCCAGAGGGTCCTCACAATGCAATTCTTTGAAACTCTCCTCAACAAGATCTGTGAGAGTCTCGACGCAGAAGGTCTGACCATCGATCGTAGGTCGCTTTACAAGCTTATCCATCTCAAAGTTCATAACCAAATCGCCTACATTCAGACCAATGCGTCCCCTTCTGACATCAGTCATGGCACCAGCTGTAGCCAAGAATGGTCGTCCTAATATTAACGGATCCTTAGGCTCTTCCTCATATGTCAACACAACGAAATCCGTAGGAATCAAGCAACCTCCGATCTTGATAGGAACATCCTCAAGGATACCGTCTGGAAGACGAACAGAACGATCAGCAAGGATGAGAGTGATCCTTGTCGGCTGAAAGTCTGTCATACCAAGATTCACAGCCACTGATCTGGGCATCAAGTTCACACTAGAACCAAGATCACATAAAGATCGTTCGAACTTTTCTGCAAAGATGGTGCAGTCAAGAACGAAACTACATGGGTCTGGAAGCTTCTCTGGAATCTTGTTCTGAATCACGGCACTAACCTGTGCGGAAATCATCATCGCACCCTGTTCAACATTCAAATCCTTAGTGACCATGCGTTTCACGTACCGTCTGATTACGGGGGATGTTTTGATGGCATCAATCAACGGTAATTCAACAATGAGCTTGTCCATCATAGCCTTACACCTGGCATCGTCTATCTCTTGCTTAGACTTCCTGGGGTTTTGAGGATAAGGGATCCTCGGTTTGTATGATGATTCGGTGATCGGCGTAGCAGATGATGAAGAAGCCTTGTCTGTCTGTGAAGGGTGTCGATCGACACCAGGTGTTGGGTGTCGGTCGACACTAACATCATGTGTCGTGTCCTTGGTAGCGATCGACACAGCTTTGTCTCTGCCCATCTCTTCTGTATCAACTGGTGTCGATCGACACATAGTGTTGGTGTCGATCGACACCAACTCCGGAGGAACAACATCTTCGTCTTCGTCTTCGACTTCTTCTAAGTCTATCTTTTCTTCAGGTGTCAGAGTACTCCTGATCACAGGCTCAACCTTCTTCCCACTCCTCAATGGGATGGCATTCACTGGATGCCTTGGATTAGTGTCCGTCTTCCCAGGAAGAAAACCGTCCTGTCGTTTAATAGCTCCAGCTGTCTGAGCAACCTGAGTGTCTAACTTCTTGACATGAGTGTTTAGCTGCTCAAACTTCCCATTCAGATCCTGATACAGTGAATCTAGCTTTCCATTGAATTCCACTGTAATCTTCTGTTGACCTTCTAGAATCTGCTCAAGCATCGATTCCATCTTACTCTCTGTAGTAGGTGGTGGAACGCTCTGATATGAAGATGAGCCATAGTTCCTCTGATTGAAGTTGTTGTTGCTCTGATAGGGCTTCTGATACTGAGGCTGCTGAGTGAAAGTAGAGGAGGGCTGATTCCCTTGATAGTTGCCTCGCGGACTGCCCCCATTGTAGCCTCGGTTTCCTTGTGAGTTACCGAAACGCTGAAAGCCTGTGCCACCGACATAGTTAACATCCTGTTCCTCATGATCATTCATTGGCTCATAGGTTTCAACCTCAGCAGCAAAATGGACCTGCTTCTTGTTAATTAGTAGGTTGTGAACCGTATCAAGTTTCGCCTTTACCTCAGCTATCTGACTTCCATCCAAGTTCCCAGCTTGCTTCTTTCTCTCGAAATCAGCATTTTTAGTACTGTTGCTTGAAGCCAAATTCTCTATTAGTACCACAGCATCGTCGGGATATCTGGTATTGAAGTTGCCATTACTTGCAGCGTCCAGCGCCATCTGATACCTCCAATCGATACCTCTGAAGAAAATCCCAAGCAGCTGAACCTCACTGAACCCATGGTGTGGACAATCTCTCTGATAAGCCCTGAACCTCGCCCAAGCGGCCTTGAATGCTTCTGTAGGCCCTTGAGAGAAGGCTGAAATCTTCGTCCTCAGCTCTTCAGACCGTGCATCATCATAAAAGTTGCTTAGGAAAGCATTTTTAGTGTCCTCCCAAGTGGTCAGTGACCCCGGCTTCAACTGCTTAAGCCAATAAGCTGCTTCCCCAGCAAGAGAGTATGGGAAGAGCTTACAGAACAAATAGTCGTTTGATGCCCCGTTAGCCTTGATGCTGGTGACTAGATCCTCAAACCGCTCAATATGATCCATAGGGTGCTCATGTGAGAGCCCGTGGAAAGGGTTCTGACCTACAAGAGTGTAGTATGCAGGTTTGAGTTCGAAGTCATTCCTTTGAAACGGAGGCGGGCGGATGGCAGACCGGTTGGCGTAGAACTGCTCTGGCCGGTTGTAATCCCCCAATGTCATTGCGCGTGGACCTAAGGCACCAGGTGCACCTTGTCCAACCAAAACCCCACCAGCCGCTGGTGGGTGTCGATCGACACCAGGTGGTGGGCGTCGATCGACACCAGCACCCTGGACGGGTACCACATCCTCAACAATGACTTGGCCGTTGTCATCGATCCTTTGGCCCTCTGCATTGTATGCATGGCCATCTCTGTCCCGGAGAACTCCATGTTCATCAGCCATGATGATAGTACGCAACATCGCTTCTGAATTCTTCGCTGTCCGGGTTCTTCGTTCTAACTTAGCTAGCTCTTGATTTGAAAGGGTTACTAGCTCAAGATTCTTGTTGCTCCGAGTTTTGTGATTAGGCATGCACCTGAAACACACAAGAAAGAAAGAAAGAACGAAATCAGTAACAAAATAAAAGAAAATTTAGACAAAAACTTAAACTTAAATCTAATGGTAAATTCAATAGTCCCCGGCAACGGCGCCAAAATTTGATATGCTCAAATTTACCCTGAGCTACTCTCTCAAATTAAGAGATCACTGTAGTACTTAGGGATCGAATCCACAAGGACTATGAAATACCCAATAAATCCCAGTAAAAGTATTATGCTAAACAAAGTGTAATGTAATGAAATTGCAATGCGAGTAATTAAACGAAGTGTAAATCAATGGAGAAAAACGCTAGGCATAGGGAAATCTCAGGAATCTTCAGAACTGTGATTAAATTGAATTATCAGGATTATAATTTAAGAACCGTTCTAGAACTCAAACACAATTGTAAAACCTACCAGCTTTCGCTGCGTAAACTATCTATCCCTGAATCTAGAATTCCAAATTCCTTTGCTAAATTCTAAGATCCAGACAAGCAGTAATGATCAGGTTCAATTTGTTCACAAAATCCCTAAATCAAATTCCTTTGCAGATAGGTATTTTGCTCACCTAAGATAGATCTAGCAATCAATTACACTTTCGTGTCAATTAATAACCCTAAATCAGATTCTAGGTCGTGAATCTAGAATAAGCAGTAAGTTCAATCCTAGATGAAGAACTCTATCAATTAACCCTAATAAATCACTGGTTCAACAATTCTTCAGAAACCCTTGAAAACCCATAACCTAACAAGGAAACTACTCAGACATGGTGAAAGAAACAATCCTCATGATATGAATAGAAATCATTCGATATATTAAAAGTAAAGAACAAAGAGTATCAGAGATTAGAGAAAGATGATACAAGCTTGAGATAGAAAGAGGGTCTGCTGCTTGATAATCCCTAAAACTCTGATCTAAAACACAATATATAGCTAAAAACTCGTACAGGGACCAATGTTGAAATAATGGAAACTTCTGGACAAAATTGTAAATCTTCCAAAATCTCCGAAGTTGTCCGCCTGTGGTGTCGATAGACACACATGGCTGGTGTCGATCGACACCAAGTAATGTATGTCCTCAAAACATGATCCTTCTACGCAACTTCTTGGTCTTTGCTCCAAAATCTCCCATATTCTTCACATTAGTCCTAAATGCATACCTGAAGACAAAAGACTCTAATATACTCTAAAAACACCAAAAAGACTCGATTAAAGACTCTTATATCATGGTTAAAACCCATAAAAACCATGATATATCAGTAACATAATTGTGGGATAAGGTATAATGCTTGTTTCTTACCATGACTTTCTTCTTCACCTTGGTAGCATGCTATATCATGTCAACCAGAGTCATAATAGGCTTAAGGTAAGCCATTGATGAAATTTTATCACTCAACCCATGTACAAATCCTACAATGGCTACCTGCTGCGGCTCTTGAACATTGCAAAGCAATTGTATGAGATTCAAATCTTTTTCAATCAAATCATTGTTTCTTCATATTCACATCCATAGGTGTTGGTTTAGCCTCAATATGTTTCATTCTTTCTATAACTCCAAACTTCACCCTCAGAAACTCCTATGGAGTTCAAAGAAGTAACATAATTGTGTGATAAGGTATAATGCTTGTTTTACCATGGCTTTCTTCTCCACCTTGGTAGCATGCTATATCACGTCATCAAGAGTCATAATAGGCTTAAGATAAGCCATTGATGAAATTTTATCACTCAACCAATGTACAAAAGCCTACAATGGTATCCTGCTGCGGCTCTTGAACATTGCCAAGAAATTGTAAGAGATTCAAATCCTTATCAATCAAATCACTGTTTCTTCATATTCACATCCTTAGGTGTTGGTTTAGAATCAATAGGTGTTGGTTTAGCCTCAATATGTTTCATTCTTGTTATAACTCCAAACTTCACCCTCAGAAACTCCTATGGGATTTAAAGAAGTAACATAATTGTGTGATAAGGTATAATGCTTGTTTCTTACCATGGCTTTCTTCTCCACCTTGGTAGCATGCTATATCACGTCATCAAGAGTCATAATAGGCTTAAGATAAGCCATTGATGAAATTTTATCACTCAACCAATGTACAAAAGCCTACAATGGTATCCTGCTGCGGCTCTTGAACATTGCCAAGAAATTGTAAGAGATTAAAATCATTTTCAATCAAATCACTCTTTCTTCATATTCACATCCATAGGTGTTGGTTTAGCCTCAATATGTTTCATTCTTGCTATAACTCCAAACTTCACCCTCAGAAACTCCTATGGAGTTCAAAGAAGTAATATAATTGTGGGATAAGGTATAATGCTTGTTTCTTACCATGACTTTCTTCTTCACCTTGGTAGCATGCTATATCATGTCATCAAGAGTCATAACAGGCTTAAGATAAGCCATTGATGAAATTTTATCACTCAACCAATGTACAAAAGCCTACAATGGTATCCTGCTGCGGCTCTTGAACATTGCCAAGAAATTGTAAGAGATTAAAATCCTTTTCAATCAAATCACTCTTTCTTCATATTCACATCCATAGGTGTTGGTTTAGCCTCAATATGTTTCATTCTTGCTATAACTCCAAACTTCACCCTCAGAAACTCCTATGGAGTTCAAAGAAGTAACATAATTGTGTGATAAGGTATAACGCTTGTTTCTTACCATGGCTTTCTTCTCCACCTTGGTAGCATGCTATATAACGTCATCAAGAGTCATAATAGGCATAAGATAAGCCATTGATGAAATTTTATCACTCAACCAATGTACAAAAGCCTACAATGGTGTCCTGCTGCGGCTCTTGAACATTACCAAGAAATTGTAAGAGATTAAAATCATTTCCAATCAAATCACTCTTTCTTCATATTCACATCCATAGGTGTTGGTTTAGCCTCAATATGTTTCATTCCTGTTATAACTCCAAACTTCACCCTCAGAAACTCCTATGGGATTTAAAGAAGTAACATAATTGTGTGATAAGGTATAATGCTTGTTTCTTACCATGGCTTTCTTCTCCACCTTGGTAACATGCTATATCATGTCATCAAGAGTCATAATAGGCTTAAGATAAGCCATTGATGAAATTTTATAACTCAACCAATGTACAAAAGCCTACAATGGTATCCTGCTGCGGCTCGTGAACATTGCCAAGAAATTGTAAGAGATTAAAATCCTTTTCAATCAAATCAGTCTTTCTTCATATTCACATCCATAGGTGTTGGTTTACCCTCAATATGTTTCATTCTTGCTATAACTCCAAACTTCACCCTCAGAAACTCCTATGGAGTTCAAAGAAGTAACATAATTGTGGGATAAGGTATAATGCTTGTTTCTTACCATGACTTTCTTCTTCACCTATGTAGCATGCTATATCATGTCATCAAGAGTCATAATAGGCTTAAGATAAGCCATTGATGAAATTTTATCACTCAACCAATGTACAGAAGCCTACAATGGTGTCCTGCTGCGGCTCTTGAACATTGCCAAGAAATTGTAAGAGATTAAAATCCTTTTCAATCAAATCACTTTTTCTTCATATTCACATCCATAGGTGTTGGTTTAGCCTCAATATGTTTCATTCTTGCTATAATTCCAAACTTCACCCTCAGAAACTCCTATGGAGTTCAAAGAAGTAACATAATTGTGTGACAAGGTATAATGCTTGTTTCTTACCATGGCTTTCTTCTCCACCTTGGTAGCCTTCTATATCACGTCATCAAGAGTCATAATAGGCTTAAGATAACCCATTGATAAAATTTTATCACTCAACCAATGTACAAAAGCCTACAATGGTATCCTACTGCGGCTCTTGAACATTGCCAAGAAATTGTAAGAGATTAAAATCCTTTTCAATCAAATCACTCTTTCTTCATATTCACATCCATAGGTGTTGGTTTAGCCTCAATATGTTTCATTCTTGCTATAACTCCAAACTTCACCCTCAGAAACTCCTATGGAGTTCAAAGAAGAAACATGATTGTGGGATAAGGTATAATGCTTGTTTCTTACCCTGACTTTCTTCTTCACCTTGGTAGCATGCTATATCATGTCATCAAGAGTCATAATAGGCTTAATGTAAGCCATTGATGAAATTTTATCACTCAACCCATGTACAAATCCTACAATGGCTACCTGCTGCGGCTCTTGAACATTGCCAAGAAATTGTAAGAGATTAAAATCCTTTTCAATCAAATCACTCTTTCTTCATATTCACATCCATAGGTGTTGGTTTAGCCTCAATATGTTTTATTCTTGCTATAACTCCAAACTTCACCCTCAGAAACTCCTATGGGATTTAAAGAAGTAACATAATTGTGTGATAAGGTATAATGCTTGTTTCTTACCACGGCTTTCTTCTCCACCTTGGTAGCATGTTATATCAAGTCATAAAGAGTCATGATAGGCTTAAGATAAGCCATTGATGAAATTTTATCACTCAACCAATGTACAAAAGCCTACAATGGTATCCTGCTGCGGCTCTTGAAAATTGCCAAGAAATTGTAAGAGATTAAAATCATTTTCAATCAAATCACTCTTTCTTCATATTCACATCCATAGGTGTTGGTTTAGCCTCAATATGTTTCATTCTTGCTATAACTCCAAACTTCACCCTCAGAAACTCCTATGGAGTTCAAAGAAGTAATATAATTGTGGGATAAGGTATAATGCTTGTTTCTTACCATGACTTTCTTCTTCACCTTGGTAGCATGCTATATCATGTCATCAAGAGTGATAACAGGCTTAAGATAGGCCATTGATGAAATTTTATCACTCAACCTATGTACAAAAGCCTACAATGGTATCCTGCTGCGGCTCTTGAACATTGCCAAGAAATTGTAAGAGATTAAAATCCTTTTCAATCAAATCACTCTTTCTTCATATTCACATCCATAGGTGTTGGTTTAGCCTCAATATGTTTCATTCTTGCTATAACTCCAAACTTCACCCTAAGAAACTCCTATGGAGTTCAAAGAAGTAACATAATTGTGTGATAAGGTATAACGCTTGTTTCTTACCATGGCTTTCTTCTCCACCTTGGTAGCATGCTATATAACGTCATCAAGAGTCATAATAGGCATAAGATAAGCCATTGATGAAATTTTATCACTCAACCAATGTACAAAAGCCTACAATGGTGTCCTGCTGCGGCTCTTGAACATTGCCAAGAAATTGTATGAGATTAAAATCATTTCCAATCAAATCACTTTTTCTTCATATTCACATCCATAGGTGTTGGTTTAGCCTCAATATGTTTCATTCCTGTTATAACTCCAAACTTCACCCTTAGAAACTCTTATGGGATTTAAAGAAGTAACATAATTGTGTGATAAGGTATAATGCTTGTTTCTTACCATGGCTTTCTTCTCCACCTTGGTAACATGCTATATCACGTCATCAAGAGTCATAATAGTCTTAAGATAAGCCATTGATAAAATTTTATCACTCAACCAATGTATAAAAACCTACAATGGTATCCTGCTGCGGCTCGTGAACATTGCCAAGAAATTGTAAGAGATTAAAATCCTTTTCAATCAAATCACTCTTTCTTCATATTCACATCCATAAGTGTTGGTTTAGCTTCAATATGTTTCATTCTTTCTATAACTCCAAACTTCACCCTCAGAAACTCCTATGGAGTTCAAAGAAGTAACATAATTGTGGGATAAGGTATAATGCTTGTTTCTTACCATGACTTTCTTCTTCACCTTGGTAGCATGCTATATCATGTCATCAAGAGTCATAATGGGCTTAAGATAAGCCATTGATGAAATTTTATCACTCAACCAATGTACAAAAGCCTACAATGGTATCCTTCTGCGGCTCTTGAACATTGCCAAGAAATTGTAAGAGATTAAAATCCTTTTCAATCAAATCACTTTTTCTTCATATTCACATCCATAGGTGTTGGTTTAGCCTCAATATGTTTCATTCTTGCTATAATTCCAAACTTCACCCTCATAAACTCCTATGGAGTTCAAAGAAGTAACATAATTGTGTGATAAGGTATAATGCTTGTTTCTTACCATGGCTTTCTTCTCCACCTTGGTAGCATTCTATATCACGTCATCAAGAGTCATAATAGGCTTAAGATAACCCATTGATGAAATTTTATCACTCAACCAATGTACAAAAGCATACAATGGTATCCTGCTGCGGCTCTTGAACATTGCCAAGAAATTGTAAGAGATTAAAATCATTTTCAATCAAATCACTCTTTCTTCATATTCACATCCATAGGTGTTGGTTTAGCCTCAATATGTTTTATTCTTGCTATAACTCCAAACTTCACCCTCAGAAACTCCTATGGAGTTCAAAGAAGTAACATAATTGTGGGATAAGGTATAATGCTTGTTTCTTACCATGACTTTCTTCTTCACCTTGGTAGCATGCTATATCATGTCATCAAGAGTCATAATAGGCTTAAGATAAGCCATTGATGAAATTTTATCACTCAACCAATGTACAAAAGCCTACAGTGGTATCCTGCTGCGGCTCTTGAACATTGCCAAGAAATTGTAAGAGATTAAAATCCTTTTCAATAAAATCACTTTTTCTTCATATTCACATCCATAGGTGTTGGTTTACCCTCATTATGTTTCATTCTTGCTATAATTCCAAACTTCACCCTCAGAAACTCCTATGGAGTTCAAAGAAGTAACATAATTGTGTGATAAGGTATAATGTTTGTTTCTTACCATGGCTTTCTTCTCCACCTTGGTAGCATTCTATATCACGTCATCAAGAGTCATAATAGGCTTAAGATAACCCATTGATGAAATTTTATCACTCAACCAATGTACAAAAGCATACAATGGTATCCTGCTGCGGCTCTTGAACATTGCCAAGAAATTGTAAGAGATTAAAATCATTTTCAATCAAATCACTCTTTCTTCATATTCACATCCATAGGTGTTGGTTTAGCCTCAATATGTTTTATTCTTGCTATAACTCCAAACTTCACCCTCAGAAACTCCTATGGAGTTCAAAGAAGTAACATAATTGTGGGATAAGGTATAATGCTTGTTTCTTACCATGACTTTCTTCTTCACCTTGGTAGCATGCTATATCATGTCATCAAGAGTCATAATAGGCTTAAGATAAGCCATTGATGAAATTTTATCACTCAACCAATGTACAAAAGCCTACAGTGGTATCCTGCTGCGGCTCTTGAACATTGCCAAGAAATTGTAAGAGATTAAAATCCTTTTCAATCAAATCACTTTTTCTTCATATTCACATCCATAGGTGTTGGTTTAGCCTCAATATGTTTCATTCTTGCTATAATTCCAAACTTCACCCTCAGAAACTCCTATGGAGTTCAAAGAAGTAACATAATTGTGTGATAAGGTATAATGCTTGTTTCTTACCATGGCTTTCTTCTCCACCTTGGTAGCATTCTATATCACGTCATCAAGAGTCATAATAGGCTTAAGCTAACCCATTGATGAAATTTTATCACTCAACCAATGTACAAAAGCATACAATGGTATCCTGCTGCGGCTCTTGAACATTGCCAAGAAATTGTAAGAGATTAAAATCATTTTCAATCAAATCACTCTTTCTTCATATTCACATCCATAGGTGTTGGTTTAGCCTCAATATGTTTTATTCTTGCTATAACTCCAAACTTCACCCTCAGAAACTCCTATGGAGTTCAAAGAAGAAACATGATTGGGGGATAAGGTATAATGCTTGTTTCTTACCCTGACTTTCTTCTTCACCATGGTAGCATGCTATATCATGTCATCAAGAGTCATAATAGGCTTAAGGTAAGCCATTGATGAAATTTTATCACTCAACCCATGTACAAATCCTACAATGGCTACCTGCTGCGGCTCTTGAACATTGCAAAGCAATTGTAAGAGATTCAAATCCTTTTCAATCAAATCATTGTTTCTTCATATTCACATCCATAGGTGTTGGTTTAGCCTCAATATGTTTCATTCTTGTTATAACTCCAAACTTCACCCTCAGAAACTCCTATGGGATTCAAAGAAGTAACATAATTGTGGGATAAGGTATAATGCTTGTTTCTTACCATGACTTTCTTCTTCACCTTGGTAGCATGCTATATCATGTCATCAAGAGTCATAATAGGCTTAGGATAAGCCATTGATGAAATTTTATCCCTCAACCAATGTACAAAAGCCTACAATGGTATCCTGCTGCGGCTCTTGAACATTGTCAAGAAATTGTAAGAGATTCAAATCCTTTTCAATTAAATCACTGTTTTTTCATATTCACATCCATAGGTGTTGGTTTAGCCTCAATATGTTTCATTCTTGTTATAACTCCAAACTTCACCCTCAGAAACTCCTATGGGATTTAAAGAAGTAACATAATTGTATGATAAGGTATAATGCTTGTTTCTTACCATGGCTTTCTTCTCCACCTTGGCAGCATGTTATATCAAGTCATCAAGAGTCATAATAGACTTAAGATAAGCCATTGATGAAATTTTATCACTCAACCAATGTACAAAAGCCTACAATGGTATCCTGCTGCGGCTCTTTTACATTGCCAAGAAATTGTAAGAGATTAAAATCATTTTCAATCAAATCACTCTTTCTTCATATTCACATCCATAGGTGTTGGTTTAGCCTCAATATGTTTCATTCTTGCTATAACTCCAAACTTCACCCTCAGAAACTCCTATGGAGTTCAAAGAAGTAATATAATTGTGGGATAAGGTATAATGTTTGTTTCTTACCATGACTTTCTTCTTCACCTTGGTAGCATGCTATATCATGTCATCAAGAGTCATAACAGGCTTAAGATAAGCCATTGATGAAATTTTATCCCTCAACCAATGTACAAAAGCCTACAATGGTATCCTGCTGCGGCTCTTGAACATTGTCAAGAAATTGTAAGAGATTCAAATCCTTTTCAATTAAATCACTGTTTTTTCATATTCACATCCATAGGTGTTGGTTTAGCCTCAATATGTTTCATTCTTGTTATAACTCCAAACTTCACCCTCAGAAACTCCTATGGGATTTAAAGAAGTAACATAATTGTGTGATAAGGTATAATGCTTGTTTCTTACCATGGCTTTCTTCTCCACCTTGGTAGCATGTTATATCAAGTCATCAAGAGTCATAATAGGCTTAAGATAAGCCATTGATGAAATTTTATCACTCAACCAATGTACAAAAGCCTACAATGGTATCCTGCTGCGGCTCTTGAACATTGCCAAGAAATTGTAAGAGATTAAAATCATTTTCAATCAAATCACTCTTTCTTCATATTCACATCCATAGGTGTTGGTTTAGCCTCAATATGTTTCATTCTTGCTATAACTCCAAACTTCACCCTCAGAAACTCCTATGGAGTTCAAAGAAGTAATATAATTGTGGGATAAGGTATAATGCTTGTTTCTTACCATGACTTTCTTCTTCACCTTGGTAGCATGCTATATCATGTCATCAAGAGTCATAACAGGCTTAAGATAAGCCATTGATGAAATTTTATCACTTAACCAATGTACAAAAGCCTACAATGGTATCCTGCTGCGGCTCTTGAACATTGCCAAGAAATTATAAGAGATTAAAATCCTTTTCAATCAAATCACTCTTTCTTCATATTCACATCCATAGGTGTTGGTTTAGCCTCAATATGTTTCATTCTTGCTATAACTCCAAACTTCACCCTCAGAAACTCCTATGGAGTTCAAAGAAGTAACATAATTGTGTGATAAGGTATAACGCTTGTTTCTTACCATGGCTTTCTTCTCCACCTTGGTAGCATGCTATATAACGTCATCAAGAGTCATAATAGGCATAAGATAAGCCATTGATGAAATTTTATCACTCAACCAATGTACAAAAGCCTACAATGTTGTCCTGCTGCGGCTCTTGAACATTGCCAAGAAATTGTATGAGATTAAAATCATTTCCAATCAAATCACTCTTTCTTCATATTCACATCCATAGGTGTTGGTTTAGCCTCAATCTGTTTCATTCTTGTTATAACTCCAAACTTCACCCTCAGAAACTCCTATGGGATTTAAAGAAGTAACATAATTGTGTGATAAGGTATAATGCTTGTTTCTTACCATGGCTTTCTTCTCCACCTTGGTAACATGCTATATCACGTCATCAAGAGTCATAATAGGCTTAAGATAAGCCATTGATAAAATTTTATCACTCAACCAATGTATAAAAGCCTACAATGGTATCCAGCTGCGGCTCGTGAACATTGCCAAGAAATTGTAAGAGATTAAAAGCCTTTTCAATCAAATCACTCTTTCTTCATATTCACATCCATAAGTGTTGGTTTAGCCTCAATATGTTTCATTCTTGCTATAACTCCAAACTTCACCCTCAGAAACTCCTATGGAGTTCAAAGAAGTAACATAATTGTGTGATAAGGTATAACGCTTGTTTCTTACCATGGCTTTCTTCTTCACCTTGGTAGCATGCTATATCATGTCATCAAGAGTCATAATAGGCTTAAGATAAGCCATTGATGAAATTTTATCACTCAACCAATGTACAAAAGCCTACAATGGTATCCTGCTGCGGCTCTTGAACATTGCCAAGAAATTGTAAGAGATTAAAATCCTTTTCAATCAAATCACTTTTTCTTCATATTTACATCCATAGGTGTTGGTTTAGCCTCATTATGTTTCATTCTTGCTATAATTCCAAACTTCACCCTCAGAAACTCCTATGGAGTTCAAAGAAGTAACATAATTGTGTGATAAGGTATAATGCTTGTTTCTTACCATGGCTTTCTTCTCCACCTTGGTAGCATTCTATATCACGTCATCAAGAGTCATAATAGGCTTAAGATAACCCATTGATGAAATTTTATGACTCAACCAATGTACAAAAGCATACAATGGTATCCTGCTGCGGCTCTTGAACATTGCCAAGAAATTGTAAGAGATTAAAATCATTTTCAATCAAATCACTCTTTCTTCATATTCACATCCATAGGTATTGGTTTAGCCTCAATATGTTTCATTCTTGTTTTAACTCCAAACTTCACCCTCAGAAACTCGTATGGGATTTAAAGAAGTAACATAATTGTGTGATAAGGTATATTGCTTGTTTCTTACCATGGCTTTCTTCTCCACCTTGGTAGCATGCTATATCACGTCATCAAGAGTCATAATAGGCTTAAGATAAGCCATTGATGAAATTTTATCACTCAACCAATGTACAAAAGCCTACAATGGTATCCTGCTGCGGCTCTTGAACATTGCCAAGAAATTGTAAGAGATTAAAATCATTTTCAATCAAATCACTCTTTCTTCATATTCACATCCATAGGTGTTGGTTTAGCCTCAATATGTTTCTTTCTTGCTATAACTCCAAACTTCACCCTCAGAAACTCCTATGGAGTTCAAAGAAGTAACATAATTGTGTGATAAGGTATAACGCTTGTTTCTTACCATGGCTTTCTTCTCCACCTTGGTAGTATGCTATATTACGTCATCAAGAGTCATAATAGGCTTAAGATAAGCCATTGATGAAATTTTATCACTCAACCAATGTACAAAAGCCTACAATGGTGTCCTGCTGCGGCTCATGAACATTGCCAAGAAATTGTAAGAGATTAAAATCATTTTTAATCTAATCACTCTTTTTTCATATTCACATCCATAGCTGTTGGTTTAGCCTCAATATGTTTCATTCTTGCTATAACTCTAAACTTCACCCTCAGAAACTACTATGGAGTTCAAAGAAGTAACATAATTGTGTGATAAGGTATAATGCTTGTTTCTTACCATGGCTTTCTTCTCCACCTTGGTAGCATGCTATATCACGTCATCAAGAGTCATAATAGGCTTAAGATAAGCCATTGATGAAATTTTATCACTCAACCAATGTACAAAAGCCTACAATGGTATCCTGCTGCGGCTCTTGAACATTGCCAAGAAATTGTAAGAGATTCAAATCCTTTTCAATCAAATCACTGTTTCTTCATATTCACATCCATAGGTGTTGGTTTAGAATCAATAGGTGTTGGTTTAGCCTCAATATGTTTCATTCTTGTTATAACTCCAAACTTCACCCTCAGAAACTCCTATGAGATTTAAAGAAGTAACATAATTGTGTGATAAGGTATAATGCTTGTTTCTTACCATGGCTTTCTTCTCCACCTTGGTAGCATGCTATATCACGTCATCAAGAGTCATAATAGGCTTAAGATAAGCCATTGATGAAATTTTATCACTTAACCAATGTACAAAAGCCTACAATGGTATCCTGCTGCGGCTCTTGAACATTGCCAAGAAATTATAAGAGATTAAAATCCTTTTCAATCAAATCACTCTTTCTTCATATTCACATCCATAGGTGTTGGTTTAGCCTCAATATGTTTCATTCTTGCTATAACTCCAAACTTCACCCTCAGAAACTCCTATGGAGTTCAAATAAGTAATATAATTGTGGGATAAGGTATAATGCTTGTTTCTTACCATGACTTTCTTCTTCACCTTGGTAGCATGCTATATCATGTCATCAAGAGTCATAACAGGCTTAAGATAAGCCATTGATGAAATTTTATCACTTAACCAATGTACAAAAGCCTACAATGGTATCCTGCTGCGGCTCTTGAACATTGCCAAGAAATTATAAGAGATTAAAATCCTTTTCAATCAAATCACTCTTTCTTCATATTCACATCCATAGGTGTTGGTTTAGCCTCAATATGTTTCATTCTTGCTATAACTCCAAACTTCACCCTCAGAAACTCCTATGGAGTTCAAAGAAGTAACATAATTGTGTGATAAGGTATAACGCTTGTTTCTTACCATGGCTTTCTTCTCCACCTTGGTAGCATGCTATATAACGTCATCAAGAGTCATAATAGGCATAAGATAAGCCATTGATGAAATTTTATCACTCAACCAATGTACAAAAGCCTACAATGTTGTCCTGCTGCGGCTCTTGAACATTGCCAAGAAATTGTATGAGATTAAAATCATTTCCAATCAAATCACTCTTTCTTCATATTCACATCCATAGGTGTTGGTTTAGCCTCAATCTGTTTCATTCTTGTTATAACTCCAAACTTCACCCTCAGAAACTCCTATGGGATTTAAAGAAGTAACATAATTGTGTGATAAGGTATAATGCTTGTTTCTTACCATGGCTTTCTTCTCCACCTTGGTAACATGCTATATCACGTCATCAAGAGTCATAATAGGCTTAAGATAAGCCATTGATAAAATTTTATCACTCAACCAATGTATAAAAGCCTACAATGGTATCCAGCTGCGGCTCGTGAACATTGCCAAGAAATTGTAAGAGATTAAAAGCCTTTTCAATCAAATCACTCTTTCTTCATATTCACATCCATAAGTGTTGGTTTAGCTTCAATATGTTTCATTCTTGCTATAACTCCAAACTTCACCCTCAGAAACTCCTATGGAGTTCAAAGAAGTAACATAATTGTGTGATAAGGTATAACGCTTGTTTCTTACCATGGCTTTCTTCTTCACCTTGGTAGCATGCTATATCATGTCATCAAGAGTCATAATAGGCTTAAGATAAGCCATTGATGAAATTTTATCACTCAACCAATGTACAAAAGCCTACAATGGTATCCTGCTGCGGCTCTTGAACATTGCCAAGAAATTGTAAGAGATTAAAATCCTTTTCAATCAAATCACTTTTTCTTCATATTTACATCCATAGGTGTTGGTTTAGCCTCATTATGTTTCATTCTTGCTATAATTCCAAATTTCACCCTCAGAAACTCCTATGGAGTTCAAAGAAGTAACATAATTGTGTGATAAGGTATAATGCTTGTTTCTTACCATGGCTTTCTTCTCCACCTTGGTAGCATTCTATATCACGTCATCAAGAGTCATAATAGGCTTAAGATAACCCATTGATGAAATTTTATGACTCAACCAATGTACAAAAGCATACAATGGTATCCTGCTGCGGCTCTTGAACATTGCCAAGAAATTGTAAGAGATTAAAATCCTTTTCAATCAAATCACTCTTTCTTCATATTCACATCCATAGGTGTTGGTTTAGCCTCAATATGTTTCATTCTTGCTATAACTCCAAACTTCACCCTCAGAAACTCCTATGGAGTTCAAAGAAGTAACATAATTGTGTGATAAGGTATAACGCTTGTTTCTTACCATGGCTTTCTTCTCCACCTTGGTAGCATGCTATATAACGTCATCAAGAGTCATAATAGGCATAAGATAAGCCATTGATGAAATTTTATCACTCAACCAATGTACAAAAGCCTACAATGGTGTCCTGCTGCGGCTCTTGAACATTGTCAAGAAATTGTAAGAGATTAAAATCATTTCCAATCAAATCACTCTTTCTTCATATTCACATCCATAGGTGTTGGTTTAGCCTCAATATGTTTCATTCCTGTTATAACTCCAAACTTCACCCTCAGAAACTCCTATGGGATTTAAAGAAGTAACATAATTGTGTGATAAGGTATAATGCTTGTTTCTTACCATGGCTTTCTTCTTCACCTTGGTAACATGCTATATCACGTCATCAAGAGTCATAATAGGCTTAAGATAAGCCATTGATGAAATTTTATCACTCAACCAATGTACAAAAGCCTACAATGGTATCCTGCTGCGGCTCGTGAACATTGCCAAGAAATTGTAAGAGATTAAAATCCTTTTCAATCACATCACTCTTTCTTCATATTCACATCCATAGGTGTTAGTTTAGCCTCAATATGTTTCATTTTTGCTATAACTCCAAACTTCACCCTCAGAAACTCCTATCACTACAAGAAAACTGGCGCGAAACTGACGGCCAAATCCGTCGGGAATCCGTCGGAATTGGCCAATCCCGACGGATTTCTGACGGATTCGTCCGTCGCTTCTATCTCGTCGGAAATGGAAAATCCGTCGGAAAACCGTCGGTATTTCCGACGGATTTCCGACGGCAAATATGAATCAGAAATCTGTCGGAAATCCGTCGGTTTTCCAGTTCCGGCAAGCCGTCGGAAATCCGTCGGTTTACGTGTTCCGGCGAGCCGTCGGGAATCCGTCGGTTTACGTGTTCCGGCAAGCCGTCGGGAATCCGTCGGTTTGCCGGTTCCGTCAAGCCGTCGGAAATCCGTCGGTTTACTCGTTTCATCATTCCGTCGGAAATCCGTCGGAATATAAGCCGTCGGAATATAAGCCGACGGAATTCCGACGGATTGGCTAAATTATAATAAAAAAAAAATTATTTAATAAATAATTATATATTCCGAATATTAATTCAAAAAAAAATTATTTAAAATCCAAAATAATTTAATAAATATTTAAAAATGTAGAAATGAAAATAAATATTAATAATAATAATTTAAAACAATTACAAAATTCATATTTTATATAATTAAAAATTCAAAAATTAAAAATTTATTCTCAAATATTGAAAAACAAAAAAAAATATAAATTTACAAATATCCTATATAAATATAGAAATCAAAGTTTAAATCTAACAATCGAAAATCTAAATATAAGATTTCAAACCTTAAACTAACATTAAAAACCAAAATCTAAATCTAACATTCCAAACCTAAAACTAAACATTATAGAAACCTAAAATAAACATTTCAAACCTAAATCTAATTACAAAACCTAAATCTAACATTATTATCCTAAATCTAAAATTCCAAACTTAAATCTAACATTCAAAACTTAAATCTAACATTCGAAAATCTTAATATAACATTATTATCCTAAAACTAAAATTCCAAACCTAAATATGTTAATTGAAAACCTAAATCTAACATTCCAAAATATAAATCTAATAATTTTATCCTAAAACTAACATTATAAACCTTAAACTAACATTAAAAACCAAAATCTAAATCTAACATTCCAAACCTAAAACTAAACATTAGAAACCTAAAAGAAACATTTCAAACCTAAATCTAACATTATTATCCTAAAACTAAAATTCCAAACCTAAATGTAACATTCAAAACTTAAATCTAACATTCGAAAATGTTAATATAATATTATTATCCTAAAACTAAAATTCCAAACTTAAATATGTTAATTGAAAACCTAAATCTAACATTCCAAAATATAAATCTAACAATTTTATCCTAAAACTAACATTATAAACCTTAAACTAACATTAAAAACCAAAATCTAAATCTAACATTCCAAACCTAAAACTAAACATTATAGAAACCTAAAAGAAACATTTCAAACCTGAATCTAATTACAAAACCTAAATCTAACATTATTATCCTAAAACTAAAATTCCAAACTTAAATCTAACATTCGAAAATCTTAATATAACATTATTATCCTAAAACTAAAATTCCAAACCTAAATATGTTAATTGAAAACCTAAATCTAACATTCCAAAATATAAATATAACAATTTTATCCTAAAACTAACATTATAAACCTAAATCTAACATTGAAAACCTTAAATCTAACATTGCAAAATCTAAAATATAACATTTTTATCCTAAAACTAACATTCAAAACCTAAATCTATAACATTCAAAAACTCTAAATTCACAAATTTCTTAAAATTCATTCAATATATATATATACTAACCAAACTTAAAATCTAACTTTGAAAACCTAAATCAAACATTCTAAAATCTAAATATAAGATTCCAAACCTAAAACTAAGATTCAAAACCCATATCTAACATCACAAAAACTAAATCTAACATTCCAAAACTTAAAACTAACATTCCAAACTTAAAACTAACATTTATAACTTAAAACTAACATTAAAAACCTAAATCTAACATTCCAAACCTAAATCTAACATTCCAAACCTAAATCTAACTTTGAAAACCTAAAATTTATAAAATTTGAAGAATTTGCTCTGATTTTTCGTGTGAGCTCGCGGAGAAGACGATGGTTATAAACAGAATTTTCCGACGGCATATCCGTCGGAAATCCGTCGGAAGTTTTGAAATTATTTCGTAAAATTCAACTAACGCGGGACACGAAAACGTTTGATTTTGCCAAAATTTCACTGTCCGTCGGAAATTTCCGACGGATTTCCGACGGACTTTAGAAAAATATATGTTATTCCTTTTGTCAGACAAACCTTAAAAACCAACACGTGTTTCCCTAAACCCGTCGGAAATCCGTCGGAAATTTAAATTGTGTTATATCTAATAATCTTATAATATAATTAGTTGTTTGAGGTTTATTGTGTAAAATTTGTCAAAAAAGCCACGAAACCCCAAACTATCGGAAATCCGTCGGAAATTTCCGACGGATTTCCGACGGTTTTCCCAAATCTGTCGGAAATCCGTCGGAAATTTCCGACGGAATTCCGACGGTTTGGGGTTTCATGGCTTTTTTTTTTAACCGTTTCAATTGAATTTTTTTTTTGTATTATGTTATATTCATATTGGTTTGAATGATAAGTTTAGAATATATTAATCAAAATTTCGATTGTCACTTAAGAAAATCATTTCATCTTTTACTGCTTAGTATATATAGTTTTTTTTTTCTTTTTTTTTTTTCTTTTTTTTATGAAGGGAAGAGAGAGGGGAACCATACTCACACAGACAAGTCTTTCAGGACTGAAGGGAGAGTCCGATCCAATGTATATCAAGCCCCTGGACAAGCAAAATAAAGTCAGGTTAATGGGCGAAGTCGGTGATGGATCCTCTGAAAGCTCAGGTGAACATGGGTAACATTGGTAGGTTGATCAGCCTTGGGGTTTTTCATTAGTCTCAGACGCATGTCAAGCTTGAATCAATGGTCACTCAAGTTCCTGCAAATATGGTGATTTCCTCGAAAAATCATAGTTTCCAAACTAAATTTTGACTCAATTGCTCAAAAATTAGACTGGCTCTAAGAAAACAAAAAGAATGATGTTAGTAACTACCTCCCCCAGACTTAAACAACACTGTCCCCAGTGTTATCAAGCAAAAAGTTGGTAAAAAGGAAATAAAACTGATGAACCAAAGTGAAAAAGTCAAAATATTAGAACACAAAACCTGAATCCGTGGTATGGGTGTCGATCGACACAGACGAGTGGTGTCGATCGACACCAAGTCTGTAATCCGAAACTATGATGTTTCAAAATCGAGTGCAAGTTTGTGAAACCAATAATCCGAGTACAACCACTGAGAATGGTCTGGAGAAGCGGCAATTTCCGGCGAATCCGGCATGGAATCCGGCGGATTGGAGGAAGAGCCACCGTCGGACCTAAATCGCTTACCACGTGAGGCCATCTGCACCAAACTCAAAATAGACACTAGAAACAGGTAGAGGACGAAAATCTGATGAGGTTAGAGCTTTGAATCAACGAAATCGAGCAAAAACTCAGAGAGAGATTGAATGTTGAAGATTTTCGGAAATGGAAAAATGAGTGAAGAAGAAGAAGATTTTCGGGTTTTAACCCGCTGGACTCGTCGACTTATGGTGTCGATCGACACCATCGATCGGTGTCGATCGACACCAGCAGCGAGGGTCGTCACTCTCTCTCTTTTTTTTTTTTTTTTTTTTTTTTTTTTTTAGAATAGAGGTAACTAAATTAAACAAAAGAAAACCAAAAATAAAAATTAGTCAAAGTTAAACCGAAAAATATAGAAAAACCTAAATAAATAAAAATCAAATAAATAAGATATATTCACAACTTACCAGTGGGTTGCCTCCCACCAAGCTCTAGTTTAAAGTCATTAGCTTGACTTTGTGACGGTTTAGGCAGAGGGTGCATCATCCAGACGCAATATGTGTCCGTCCGGGATCTTGGCATGTGCCCAATAATGTTTGACCCTCTGACCGTTGACTGTAAATTCATTGCTCTCAGGACTGAGCAAGACAACAGCACCATATGGTCGAACTTCCTTGACTGTGAAAGGACCTGACCAACGAGAACGCAATTTCCCAGGAAACAATTGTAAACGAGAGTTATACAGAAGTACCTGATCATTGGGTTCGAAAGTCCTGGAAATGATCTTCTTATCGTGATAAGCTTTGGTCCTTTCCTTGTACGGCTTAGAGCTTTCATAAGCATTGAGTCGAATCTCATCAAGCTCATTGAGCTGAATCAAACGTCTCTCTGCTGCTGGCTTGATGTCGAAGTTCAGCAGCTTTACAGCCCAGGCGGCCTTATGCTCAAGCTCTACTGGAAGATGACATGCTTTCCCATAAAGCAGATGAAACGGTGTAGTACCAAGTGGCGTCTTGAATGCAGTTCGATAAGCCCAGAGTGCATCATCTAACTTTGCGGACCAGTCCTTTCTAGAGCATCCTACAGTCTTCTCTAAAATCTCCTTGATCTGCCTGTTAGAGACCTCAACTTGTCCACTTGTCTGTGGATGGTATGGAGTAGCAACGCGATGATGTACTCCGTGCTTCTTAAGAAGCCGCTCAAACACGCGGTTGATGAAGTGCTTGCCACCATCGCTGATGACAATCCTCGGGACTCCAAATCGTGGGAAGATAATGGTCTTAAAAAGCTTAAGGACCACTGAAGCGTCGTTGGTAGGACTGGCGATCGCTTCGACCCACTTCGACACATAATCAACAGCAACCAAGATGTACTTGTTCTTGTATGATATCGGGAAAGGGCCCATGAAGTCTATACCCCAGCAATCAAAGACCTCGACCTCGAGGATGAAGTTCTGAGGCATCTCATGCCGCTTACTGATCTTCCCTCTCCTCTGACATGCATCACATCGAGACACAAAGGCATGGGCGTCTCTAAACATAGTCGGCCACCAGAAGCCTGCTTGTAGAACCTTAGATACTGTCTTGAAGGTAGAAAAGTGCCCAGCATCTACGATAGACCCCATCTACAGTGAAACAAGACATCTGGAATCTCAGTATTAGCTATGCATCTACGATAGACCCCATCTGAACAATGTCGATACAAGTAAGGTTCATCCCAATAGAACCGTCTTAGCTCACGCATGAACTTCTTCTTCGAATACCCTGTAAACTCATCCGGTTCATCTCCTGCACCAAGGTAATTGGCAATATCAGCAAACCATGGTCGATCTTGACCCTCAACAACAGCTATTGAGTGGTTATCTGCCAAATCGGAGCTGTCTGGAATGTGGGTGTCGATCGACACATCAGCGTGGTGTCGATCGACACCAGGACTTGTTGTCCGAGAATAATCCGACGGATTGGCTAAATTATAATAAAAAAAAATTATTTAATAAATAATTATATATTCCGAATATTAATTCAAAGAAAAATTATTTAAAATCCAAAATAATTTAATAAATATTTAAAAATATAGAAATGAAAATAAATATTAATAATAATAATTTAAAACAATTACAAAATTCATATTTTATATAATTAAAAATTCAAAAATTAAAAATTTATTCTCAAATATTGAAAAACAAAAAAAAATATAAATTTACAAATATCCTATATAAATATAGAAATCAAAGTTTAAATCTAACAATCGAAAATCTAAATATAAGATTTCAAACCTTAAACTAACATTAAAAACCAAAATCTAAATCTAACATTCCAAACCTAAAACTAAACATTATAGAAACCTAAAATAAACATTTCAAACCTAAATCTAACATTATTATCCTAAATCTAAAATTCCAAACTTAAATCTAACATTCAAAACTTAAATCTAACATTCGAAAATCTTAAGATAACATTATTATCCTAAAACTAAAATTCCAAACCTAAATATGTTAATTGAAAACCTAAATCTAACATTCCAAAATATAAATCTAATAATTTTATCCTAAAACTAACATTATAAACCTTAAACTAACATTAAAAACCAAAATCTAAATCTAACATTCCAAACCTAAAACTAAACATTAGAAATCTAAAAGAAACATTTCAAACCTAAATCTAATTACAAAACCTAAATCTAACATTATTATCCTAAAACTAAAATTCCAAACCTAAATGTAACATTCAAAACTTAAATCTAACATTCGAAAATGTTAATATAACATTATTATCCTAAAACTAAAATTCCAAACTTAAATATGTTAATTGAAAACCTAAATCTAACATTCCAAAATATAAATCTAACAATTTTATCCTAAAACTAACATTATAAACCTTAAACTAACATTAAAAACCAAAATCTAAATCTAACATTCCAAACCTAAAACTAAACATTATAGAAACCTAAAAGAAACATTTCAAACCTGAATCTAATTACAAAACCTAAATCTAACATTATTATCTTAAAACTAAAATTCCAAACTTAAATCTAACATTCAAAAATCTTAATATAACATTATTATCCTAAAACTAAAATTCCAAACCTAAATATGTTAATTGAAAACCTAATCTAACATTCCAAAATATAAATCTAACAATTTTATCCTAAAACTAACATTATAAACCTAAATCTAACATTGAAAACCTTAAATCTAACATTGCAAAATCTAAAATATAACATTTTTATCCTAAAACTAACATTCAAAACCTAAATCTATAATATTCAAAAACTCTAAATTCACAAATTTCTAAAAATTCATTCAATATATATATATACTAACCAAACTTAAAATCTAACTTTGAAAACCTAAATCAAACATTCTAAAATCTAAATATAAGATTCCAAACCTAAAACTAAGATTCAAAACCCATATCTAACATCACAAAAACTAAATCTAACATTCCAAAACTTAAAACTAACATTCCAAACTTAAAACTAACATTTATAACTTAAAACTAACATTAAAAACCTAAATCTAACATTCCAAACCTAAATCTAACATTCCAAACCTAAATCTAACTTTGAAAACCTAAAATTTATAAAATTTGAAGAATTTGCTCTGATTTTTCGTGTGAGCTCGCGGAGAAGACGATGGTTATAAACAGAATTTTCCGACGGCATATCCGTCGGAAATCCGTCGGAAGTTTTGAAATTATTTTGTAAAATTCAACTAACGCGGGACACGAAAACGTTTGATTTTGCCAAAATTTCCGACGGATTTCCGACGGACTTTAGAAAAATATATGTTATTCCTTTTGTCAGACAAACCTTAAAAACCAACACGTGTTTCCCTAAACCCGTCGGAAATCCGTCAGAAATTTCCGACAGTTTGTGGTTTCGTGAGTTGTTTTCGATTCGTTTCAATTGGAATGTGTTTGTAGTGTGGTTTATTAATGATTTCAATGATAAGTTTACAATATTCACCTCCGTTTATAAGAATTTATCAAAATTAAGATTTATGCTTAGGAACTAGTAAACATGTAAGTTAAAGTATATATTTCATTATGTAGAACTTAAGTGTAAATCATTCCAAAATCTTGAAAACAATAATTTAACCTAAATACTAAGTTTAAATTGTGTTATATCTAATAATCTTATAATATAATTAGTTGTTTGAGGTTTATTGTGTAAAATTTGTCAAAAAAGCCATGAAACCCCAAACCGTCGGAATTCCGTCGGAAACCGTTTCAATTGAATTTTTTTTGTATTATGTTATATTCATATTGGTTTGAATGATAAGTTTAGAATATATTAATCAAAATTTCGATTGTCACTTAAGAACCGGTATTTAATTAATATTTATAATAATTTAAAAATTCACATACTTGAAAAATAATAAAATTCTAATTGTTTTTAAAAATAGAAAAAAACATAAAACTTTAATATTAAATTATTCGAAATAAAAATTAAAACAACAGAAAATATTAAACATAAAGTGGTTTCTAACAAATAATTAAAAAAACATAAACAAGATCTAAGGTGGTGGTGGTGGGTATTGAGCCATGAATGCTTCCATCCTAGCCGCCATCGCTTGGTTTTCCTCTGTGAGGCGTTGCACCGTAGTCTCGAGTTCCTCCACTTTAGCTTCTAAATGTGGGCCGTGAGAACCTCCGTAATAGCGTGACGTAATGGAGGATGAAGTATCGTCGGGAAGACCATAATACCGGCCTTTAGACCTCGGAATAGCCTGCGGAAGCAATAAGAAAGTTGACTAAAAATTGAAAATGAATTAAAACTTGAATAAAAATAAAAATTTTACTTACCTCAAATACGAACTCGTTTTCCTTCTCCAAAGGAACTTCGGTTAGGGGAGGGGTTCCTTCAATGATTGGTTGAGAAAGTAGGAACTCTTCACGCATCCTATTGACGTTCTCGACGATATCCAGAGTGACCTGATCGTGGATTACACCATCCTTGCCGGTGTGGACAGCTTGGAGCAATCTCAAATTAGATGGTTCGACACCATCTTCCCGAAACTGCATGCAAAATAAAGTAATTGAGTAAAATTTGTGAATCTTAAACTTAAAAAAAATTAATGATTCATTTTAGTATGAATGAAAATTGAAGGGATAAAAAAAAACTTACTAGTTCTTTTGCCTTCGTCGCCTTGCTCTTCGCACCTAGATTGTGCGTCGCTTTGCCCTTTCCTTTGCGATCGCTGTTCCGGGATGCAGAATGTTTTGCGGCGGATTCTTTGGTAGACTCTTCATTCCAGTAAGCGATGAACCCGTTAAATAGATCCGGGTTCGAAGTCAAGTCCCTTGGCACATCATTCTGCTTCCACTTTTCTTTCCACTCGTTTATCTTCCATGAATACGCCGTGCGCATTTTTTATCGAATTCGCGTCTAACCGAAGCGGTTAAGTGACTGTCCCACCTGAATTCTTGCTGCAAATTAAAAATAAGATGAATTTGAATAATTTAAAAAATTTAAATTCAATTTAATAGAAAAAACAAAATAAATACATTACCGCAAATTGGCGAAACCACATATCCCTATCTTGGATCGGCATTGAGCTGTATGTTGGATATGGATGCTGAAGCATTCCTTGGCACATTCGGTTGATTGACTTTGAGATCCCAGTGTGCGAATCGTCAAACCTACAAAACAATTTAATTAATAAAACCCTAATTAGTTTAAAAAAGTACATTTATAAATTAAATAAATAAATAATTAAAAACACTTACCAAATGTCTCTTCCTCGACAATCTGGATGAAGACGTGGAAGTCTTTCTCGTCCCGGAAGAGCCATGAAGTCCTCGACACTCATCTGCGTCGGAGCAGTTGCGGATGGTGCCGGTGAATGAGTTTCTGGAATCTGTGTATCCGGAATATGTGTGGACGGCGTAGGAGAACTCCTCGCAGCTCTACTCATACGGTGACGACGCAGTCCGCTCGTAGACTCGACATATGCTCCATAATCCCTACATAAAAATTTATAACAAAACAGAATCATTATAAAATTTAAAAAATAGACATAAATTTATAAAATATATTTCATAAATCATTGTTCATAACTTATAATTTAAATCAATTTCTGAAAATAATTTTTAAAAAATACACAAAAATACGAAAATCATTAAAAAAATTTAAATTTCAGTTTTTTTAAAAAAAATCATAAGAAATATATTTATTATTAATTGTCTCAAATAATTATAAATATGTTCACAATTACTAACATTTATTAATTATTTTCAATATATAAATTATAAATTTAAAAAAATAATTTATAATTTGTGTAATCAATTTCAATGTATAAAAATAAAAAAATCCAAAAATCCTAAATCAAAAAATCAATTTGTAAAATCAATTTCTATTTCAATTTCAATTCCAAAACCAAAAATTAAAAATAAAAAAATCCTAAATCTAGAAAATCCAAATCTATAACCAAATAACCCAAAATCATAATCCAAATTCCTAATCTAAAACATATCAACCAAATCTATAACCAAATTCTTTAGATCTAAATTTCAAAACCCTAAATCCACAAATCTAACATATCAAACTCTTAATCAACATTAAAAACTTACATGTTTCTTTGATTTCCAGCCATTGGAAGAAGATTTGGTGTAAATCTTTGAAGAATCGAAGGTTTAGGGAGATTTGAGATTTTTTTTTGAAATTTTCTTTGATTTCTTCGAATGAATCGCGAAGAAGACGATCTGGTTTATTTATCCGCGTATTCCGACGGATTTCCGACGGATTTCCGACGGCTATTCCGTCGGAAATCCGTCGGAATTTACTAACATTTATTAACATGCGGCATTGGGAAATTAACACGCGGCATTGGGAACCTATTGCATGCAGCAAATATCGTCATTCCGACGGATCCTACGAATTCCATCGGAAATCCGTCGGAAACAAGTTTATTTATTTTGAAACCATTGAACCATGTTTTTACACTTTAAACCATTGAATCATGTTTAGTAATTAGTTAAACATCAAAAGAGATATATATATATTCACATTATAGGATTTAAAACAACAAAGGATTATACTATATATTGACATTTTTGGATTTAAATATTCACATTATATGATTTAAAACATGTTTTTAAATTGATACATATTTATTTTATAACATTTATTTTGTATTTGAATATTGTTAAAAATGAATAAATTATTTTTGTTAAATAGCTGTGCTCGATTAGAGCTGCCTACGTACCCATATCGGGATCAAGCCAAACCGTAGTTCATTGTACAAATTTATTACTTTTGCAAGATATTTTTTTATTCTCCTTGTTATTCTCCTTGTTCGTCTTCCTCTGATGATGTTGATCCTTCAGATGTAATTGAGTCTGTATCGTCATAAAATTCTCCTTGTTCTTCTTCTGACTCGGAATGAACAATACCGATTTGTGTGAAATCAACCACAAGATCGACACCAGTAGAGGCCGCAACTGGATCCATTGGAGTACTTATGCTTGGCTGCATGGCATCGTGTTGAGAAACTCCATAAATTCTTCCTCTAGGGCTTATTGCAGTAACTGTGACCCAAGGATCTGACCGCCGTGTTATGCGAGGGTAACGAATGTAGCACACCTATAAAGAAATACAGAAATTTTCGTAAGTAAACGCCGAAATAAACATAAAAATTAGTAAAAACACAACATTTAATTGAACCAAACCTGATCTGCTTGTGACGCTAGAATGAATGGATCATAATGTTGTAGTCTCCGATTTGTGTTAACAGAAGTAACACCAAATTGGTCCACGACAACACCACGACCAAGTACTGGATCATACCAATCACACTTAAAAACAATGCACCTCAAGTCTAACATTCCTGGGTACTTAACTTCCAATATTTCCTGAAGAATGCCGTAGTAAACATCATTACCAGACTTCACAGAAACACCATAATCTGCAGATGGTCTTGTCCTTCTTTCGTCATGAATCCTAAACCCATATCCCCGACTGCAATACCTAGGATAAGACTTTGCACGGTAGATTGGACCACTAACAAATTCCATTAACCATGTGGGAAATGTGGCTCCGCTCTTTATTCATTCAGGAATCTAGGAAAAAAATTAACCGCAATTAACATAAATGACATTGACACTTATTTGAAAATAATAGGGTTTGTTAAATCTTACGTAAAATTCCCTAAACCAAGTCATAAAATCTTCCTCCTTATGTTGTTGAAGCTCTTCTTCTGACTTATCCACAAACCATCCGCGTATTAATGCCATGTAAATCCTGTACGAAAACCACATTTGTATGAAAGTTAATAAATTAAATATAATATATTCGAATATATATATACATTGTCATAAATAAAGTTTTTTACCTTTCATATTCCGCAATTTCCTCACAATTTGTTATGATATACGTATGCAAGTGTTTAAACTCTTGTTGTGATAATGTGCGTGTCTTGCTTTTTCCACTCACTCGACCAACTTGGGAAAACAACTCAGGAACTACGATGGGATAAATCGCTCTCTCATTACGATCATCATGGCGACCAGGACGTCTAATCTTTGTACGAACTTCGGATGGGAAGTAATATTCAGCAAACTGTGACGCTTCTTCGTTGAGGCTCTGTGCGACAATAGATCTCTCTACTTTACTTAAATTTTTAACCTTTTTCTTCAGATGAAACATATACCGCTCAAAAGGATACATCCAACGGTATTGAACTGGACCTCCTAGTGCAACTTCTCGTGGGAGGTGGATATGAAGATGTTCCATCACATCAAAGAAAGATGGCGGAAATATCTTTTCAAGGTTACAAAGGATCACGGGGATATTGACCTCTAAGTTTCGGATTCCGTCAACAGTAAGTGTTCTTGTGCATAAATCTCGAAAGAAAGAACCAACTCCTGCAATTGCTTGGTAGACATCTGGATCAAGAAGATGGGCAAAAGCGAAAGTAAGAAGCCGCTGCATCACAATATGACAATCATGACTCTTCATTCCTGTAAATTTCCCTTCTCCATAATCTATGCAATTACGCAGATTTGATGCGTACCCATCAGTGAATTTGACATCATCGCGAATCCAATCAAAAAATTCCCTTTTCTTATCTCCTTGCAACCCGTACGGAGGAAATATGTATTTACCATCCGGCTGAACTTCAAGAAAAGCCCTATCGCAAATATCGGCCAAGTCTAATCTAGATTTGATATTGTCTTTCGTCTTCCCTTTGACGTTTAAGACAGTGTTCATGATGTTCTCACATAAGTTTTTCTCAACGTGCATCACATCTAGATTGTGCCGCAATAAATGGGTCTTCCAGTAAGGCAGATCCCAAAAAATACTCTTCTTGTGCTAGTTATGAACTTCACCGGCACCGTACACAACTTCATGTCCATTACCCCCACTATCAGCACCAAAATCTCTCAATTGTTATAATAAAGTATATCCGTCTATCTCAGGAGGTGGCGCATCAAACACTTTCTTAGACTTCGTAAACAATGTTCTAGACCGACGATACGGATGATCACTCGGTAGAAACCTTCTATGACAATCAAACCAACAACTCTTTCTTCCGTTCCTAAGTTGGAATGCATCAGTGTTGTCTTGGCAATACGGGCATGATAATCTCCCATGAGTTGTCCATCCAGATAATATACCATATGCTGGAAAATCGCTTATGGTCCACATAAGAACCGCACGCATGTTAAAATTTTGTTGGCATGAAACATCGTAGGCTTCAGCACCATGCTCCCATAGCATTTGTAACTCATAAATCAATGGCTGGAGGAATACATCGAGTGATCTCTTCGGATGATCTGGGCCAGGAACAAGAATGGAGAGAAACAAAAACTCTCGACGCATACACAGAGATGGAGGCAAATTGTAAGGAGTTACAATTACAGGCCACAACGAATACTTCCTTCCATGCTTCCCAAATGGGTTAAAACCATCTGTGCATAACCCGAGGTACACATTGCGGCGCTCGTACGCAAAATCCGGATAGGTAGACTGAAAATGTTTCCACGCCTCTGCGTCTGAAGGATGTGTAATATCTTCATCTTGACGATGCTCTCCTTGCCATCTCATTGGCTCTGCCGTACGCTGAGATGTATATAACCTCTTCAATCTATCTGTTATTGGTAAATACCACATACGTTTATATGGAATTGGAACTCGACCACTCGTTTCCTGATACCGCGGTTTGCGACAAAATCGACAGCTGTTACAGTTTTCATCTTCTCTCCAATATAGCATACAATTGTCGATGCACACATCTATCACCTTATACGGCAAACTAAGACCAGCTACAAGTTTCTGTACCTCGTAGTACGATGCGGGTAAAAGATTATCTTCAGGCAATAAATCTTTCGCCCAGTCTGTTATCGCATCAACACACTCCTCTGACAAATTGTGGTCCGTCTTAATCGTCATCAATCTAGTGGCAGATGATAAAGGCGAATGACCTTCTCTACACCCCTTATAAAGTGGCTGCTTTGATGCGTCTAACATACCAAAAAATCTTCCTGCTTCTAAATTAGGTTCTTCAAACCTATCTCTCTCTTCACTGCCATACTGTACATTCTCTCTAAACGCATCATTTACCATCTCAACGGTGCCTACACCTACATCTACTTCCGTTCTATCTCCTACAAATTCCGAGACTGTTGGTCCACTACTACTACTACCATGATCATAATTTGTTTCCCCATGTAGATACCAAATCTTATAACCCGGCGTAAATCCATTGGTATACAAGTGATGCCAAACTATCTCTACCGCAACATTACGAGAATTTCTACAAATTGAACATGGACATTTCAACTTACCTGATTTAAGTACACGCGGTTGATTTCCAGCCAATTTCATGAACTCGACTATGCCTCGTGCATATTCCTCGTTTAAGAGGTGCGTCTCCGAATTCATCATTGGTTCGTCCATCCATGATCAAAAATATCTAGACATATCTTTCCACTTTTTTTTTGTTTATAATCGCATGAATATCATAAGAAAATAGAGAGAGAGATGGAATTGGAGTAAAATGAAATGAAGAGTGTGGAAACATATTTATAAACTCGCTTCCGTCGAAAATCCGTCGGAAATCCGTCAGAATGTAACGGCACCATACAACGGTAACCTGCGATACCAACGGCTCCTTTAACGTTCATATTTTCCGACGGATTTCCGACGATCGCCGACTATTCCGTCGGAAATTCGTCAGAAACCGCCGGTGGTTTTATCCGTCGGAAAGCCGTCGGAATGTTCTGACGGATATCCGACGGATTTCCGACGGTCAGAAGTCCGTCGGAAATCCATCGGAATTTCTGACGGATATCCGACGGTCAGAAGTCAGTCGGAAATCCGTCGGAATTTCTGACGGATTTCCGACGGATTTCCGATGACTTAAAAAAATGCAATTTCGTCGGAAATCCGTCGTTTTACCGTCGGAATTTTCCGACGGACACGGCTCCGTCGGTTTTCCGGCTGCTTTCTTATAGTGTATGGAGTTCAAAGAAGTAACATAATTGTGTGATAAGGTATAACGCTTGTTTCTTACCATGGCTTTCTTCTTCACCTTGGTAGCATGCTATATTACGTCATCAAGAGTCATAATAGGCTTAAGATAAGCCATTCATGAAATTTTATCACTCAACCAACGTACAAAAGCTTACAATGGTGTCCTGCTGCGGCTCTTGAACATTGCCAAGAAATTGTAAGAGATTAAAATCATTTCCAATCAAATCACTCTTTCTTCATATTCACATCCATAGGTGTTGGTTTAGCCTCAATATGTTTTCTTCCTGTTATAACTCCAAACTTCACCCTCAGAAACTCATATGGGATTTAAAGAAGTAACATAATTGTGTGATAAGGTATAATGCTTGTTTCTTACCATGGCTTTCTTCTCCACCTTGGTAGCATGCTATATCACGTCATCAAGAGTCATAATAGGCTTAAGATAAGCCATTGATGAAATTTTATCACTCAACCAATGTAGAAAAGCCTACAATGGTATCCTGTTGCGGCTCTTGAACATTGCCAAGAAATTGTAAGAGATTAAAATCCTTTTCAATCAAATCACTCTTTCTTCATATTCACATCCATAGGTGTTGGTTTAGCCTCAATATGTTTCATTCTTGCTATAACTCCAAACTTCACCCTCAGAAACTCCTATGGAGTTCAAAGAAGTAATTTAATTGTGTGATAAGGTATAATGCTTGTTTCCTACCATGGCTTTCTTTTTCACCTTGGTAGCATGCTATATCATGTCATCAAGAGTCATAATAGGCTTAAGATAAGCCATTGATGAAATTTTATCAATCAACCAATGTACAAAAGACTACAATGGTATCCTGCTGCGGCTCTTGAACATTGCCAAGAAATTGTAAGAGATTAAAATCCTTTTCAATCAAATCACTCTTTCTTCATATTCACATCCATAGGTGTTGGTTTAGCCTCAACATGATTCATTCTTGCTATAACTCCAAACTATACCCTCAGAAACTCCTATGGAGTTCAAAGAAGTAACATAATTGTGTGATAAGGTATAACGCTTGTTTCTTACCATGACTTTCTTCTCCACCTTAGTAGCATGCTATATAACGTCATCAAGAGTCATAATAGGCATAAGATAAGCCATTGATGAAATTTTATCACTCAAACAATGTACAAAAGCCTACAATGGTGTCCTGCTGCGGCTCTTGAACATTGCCAAGAAATTGTAAGAGATTAAAATCATTTCCAATCAAATCACTCTTTCTTCATATTCACATCCATAGGTGTTGGTTTAGCCTCACTATGTTTCATTCCTGTTATAACTCCAAACTTCACCCTCATGAACTCCTATGGAATTTAAAGAAGTAACATAATTGTGTGATAAGGTATAATGCTTGTTTCTTACCATGGCTTTCTTCTCCACCTTGGTAACATGCTATATCACGTCATCAAGAGTCATAATAGGCTTAAGATAAGCCATTGATGAAATTTTATCACTCAACCAATGTACAAAAGCCTACAATGGTATCCTGCTGCGGCTCTTGAACATTGCCAAGAAATTGTAAGAGATTAAAATCCTTTTCAATCAAATTACTCTTTCTTCATATTCACACATCCATAGGTGTTGGTTTAGCCTCAATATGTTTCATTCTTCCTATAACTCCAAACTTCACCCTCAGAAACTCCTATGGAGTTCAAAGAAGTAACATAATTGTGGGATAAGGTATAATGCTTGCTTCTTACCATGACTTTCTTCTTCACCTTGGTAGCATGCTATATCATGTCATCAAGAGTCATAATAGGCTTAAGATAAGCCATTGATGAAATTTTATCACTCAACCAATGTACAAAAAGCCTACAATGGTATCCTGCTGCGGCTCTTGAACATTGCCAAGAAATTGTAAGAGATTAAAATCCTTTTCAATCAAATCACTCTTTCTTCATATTCACATCCATAGGTGTTGGTTTAGCCTCAATATGTTTCATTCTTGCTATAACTCCAAACTTCACCCTCAGAAACTCATATGGTGTTCAAATACGTAACATAATTGGGGGATAAGGTATAACGCTTGTTTCTTACCATGACTTTCTTCTTCACCTTGGTAGCATGCTATATCATGTCATCAAGAGTCATAATATGCTTAAGTTAAGCCATTGATGAAATTTTATCACTCAACCAATGTACAAAAGCCTACAATGGTATCCTGCTGCGGCTCTTGAACATTGCCAAGAAATTGTAAGAGATTAAAATCCTTTTCAATCAAATCACTCTTTCTTCATATTCACATCCATAGGTGTTGGTTTAGCCTCAATATGTTTCATTCTTGCTATAACTCCAAACTTCACCCTCAGAAACTCCTATGGAGTTCAAAGAAGTAACATAATTGTGGGATAAGGTATAATGCTTGTTTCTTACCATGACTTTCTTCTTCACCTTGGTAGCATGCTATATCATGTCATCAAGAGTCATAATAGGCTTAAGATAAGCTATTGATGACATTTTATCACTCAACCAATGTACAAAAGCCTACAATGGTATCCTGCTGCGGCTCTTGAACATTGCCAAGAAATTGTAAGAGATTAAAATCCTTTTCAATCAAATCACTCTTTCTTCATATTCACATCCATAGGTGTTGGTTTAGCCTCAATATGTTTCATTCCTGCTATAACTCCAAACTTCACCCTCAGAAACTCCTATGGAGTTCAAAGAAGTAATTTAATTGTGTGATAAGGTATAATGCTTGTTTCCTACCATGGCTTTCTTCTTCACCTTGGTAGCATGCTATATCATGTCATCAAGAGTCATAATAGGCTTAAGATAGCCATTGATGAAATTTTATCAATAAACCAATGTACAAAAGCCTACAATGGTATCCTGCTGCGACTCTTGAACATTACCAAGAAATTGTAAGAGATTAAAATCCTTTTCAATCAAATCACTCTTTCTTCATATTCACTTCCATAGGTGTTGGTTTAGCCTCAATATGTTTCATTCTTGCTATAACTCCAAACTTCACCCTCAGAAACTCCTATGGAGTTCAAAGAAGTAACATAATTGTGTGATAAGATATAATGCTTGTTTCTTACCATGGCTTTCTTCTTCACCTTGGTAGCATGCTATATCATGTCATCAAGAGTCATAATAGGCTTAAGATAAGCCATTGATGAAATTTTATCACTCAACCAATGTAGAAAAGCCTACAATGGTATCCTACTGCGGCTCCTGAACATTGCCAAGAAATTGTAAGAGATTAAAATCCTTTTCAATCAAATCACTCTTTCTTCATATTCACATCCATAGGTGTTGGTTTAGCCTCAATATGTTTCATTCTTGCTATAACTCCAAACTTCACCCTCAGAAACAACTATGGAGTTCAAAGAAGTAACATAATTGTGTGATAAGGTATAATGCTTGTTTCTTACCATGGCTTTCTTCTCCACCTTGGTAGCATTCTATATCACATCATCAAGAGTCATAATAGGCTTAAGATAAGCCATTGATAAAATTTTATCACTCAACCAATGTACAAAAGCCTACAATGGTATCCTGCTGCGGCTCTTGAACATTGTAACGCCCGTGTTCCAAAAAATGGAATTTCTGGAAAATGTTTCCGGGTATTTTTGGAGTAATTTGGAAGTTACACCGCATTTTTCCCGTAGGGGGTGTTCGGGATCGATTTGGGAAGTTGGGGTCAGTTTGAGAACTTTTGAGAGTTCAAGGATCTGACCCTAAATAAAAACTAATCTGATTAAATCAGATTAGCACTAACTTACCCCACTTCTTTCTCCACCATAGATGTCTCCATCCTTATCCACCTTCCCTACAAAGCAGCCTCCTCCACCCCCCCTACAAATCAGCCTATTGCCTCCACCTTCCCCACCCAAGCCACTCACACCATTTCTCCATCAGTTTCTTCTGCACATTGCCGACACTTCATTTCAGAGAAAGAGAGAGAGAAGGAGAAAGAGAGAAGGAGAAGGAGAAAGAGAGAGAGAGAGTGAGAGAGAGAGCTGAATTGGTTGGAGAGCAGGAGAGGAGTAAGGTTGGGGGCTGTGTGTGTGGTGTGGAGAGCAAGAAAGGGTGAGTCTTGTGGCTGTGTTCGTGGTGTGAGAGACAAGAGGTGAAGGAACGGAGGTTGCTGTGACGGTGAAGCTTCGAAGCTCTCTAGCATCAATTGTCATCACCAATAGATAGGGTAAGGTTCTGTTCCTACTTGATTGTATCATGTTGATTGTGGTGGTTCGGTGAGAAGAACAGAGTGTGTGAGTCACGGTGGTGACGTTTGGAGACCGAGACGTGATGTCTTGGACGGTGTTGGTTGCGGAGGGCGTTTAAGCATAACTCCGTGACGGTGGGCCGTTGGTCAAACCGTGAGATGATGTTGATGGCACCGTTTTGATACTCATGATTGGTGAGTAGGTCGCGATGGGGCCTTGGCGGTGTCGTCGGTGTAGTTGGCGTTGTCACGTTGAGTCACGTGAGTGTTGAAGGTGTGATCGTGTGGGTCAATCTGGCTGTAGATTGATCGATCTCGCCTTGGTTGGTCGATCTGGAACACTCACGCTGGTGCCGTATCGATCGATATGGTCAGGATCGATCGATCTGAGCAGGGATCGATCGATCCGGTCAAGATCGATCGATCTGGTTAAGTCACGGCCGGCCAAGATCGATCGATCCGGACCAAGATCGATCGATCTGGTCGATCTGGTCGATCTGGTCGACCTTTGAGTGTATTTTGGCTTTCTTGAGTCTCAAGATTTCCTTATTTGATTATTTTAAGCACGCGTTTGGGGTATTGAGAGTCAATTACCCCGGGGAGTTTTTCGGGAAAAATTTCTGTGCGTGGCTAAGGTGAGTGCATGACCATAAGCTTATCTGAACAGTTTAATTATTTGATGTGTTTTCATGGATATAGGCCGTAAGATCTCATGGGAGATCTAGATCGAGTGTTTCTTGAGATGGTTGATTTATTGTCGGTATTTTCGTGTTTAATGCATTGAATAATTAATCGTTTGTGTGTATAGCTTGTAGATGGGAGGATTGCCTCACTAAGTATTTGTTGAAATACTTATGCATCTCTTTTATTTGATGCAGAATAAGAGGATGTGTCACCGTGGAATTATGGCGAAGAAGAGGGGATGATCTAAACTCGTTGTGTGTTTAAGTGTTTTATTATGGAGTAATTACGGTTTTAGTACTTTGGATAAAAGATTGAACGATCTCAAGTCCGGATTCTTGTTTATCAAGAACCGTTATAGACAACAGAAATTGTCTATGAAAGCTAAGGTGGCTATACAGACCAACTTCGACTCTCAACTCAAGTCGTCGTATTCTGGAAAGATCAATCGATCTAATATCCTTATAGTTAAACAATAAAAATGTATTTTATTGTTGGAGTGAATAATTATTATTCATGAGTAGTTGAATAATAATTGTTTGGGGTAGTAATTAATATTTATGGGAATATTAATTATTTAATTAATAAAAAAAAAAAAAAACGAGTGCGGTCGTTTCAATTTGGTATCAGAGCAATTACGGTTCTAGGATGGTTTAGAAAAATTAAATTGAATTTGATTTAATTTTTGCTATGTGAAGCATGAATAAACCGTTATTGAATTGATTATGTGAGTTAGTCAATTGTTTGGGCATGGAGTTTTAGATCATCCTCTTCGAGCCTTTAATGAGATTCCACGGTAAGTTGTTTCGTTTCTGTTTGGTTGTTTGTTGTGATTAGATAAAAGACTCTTGGAATAGTCTTTTGGGGCCGATGTTTTAATCACATAATATTTTATGTGATTTAAGCTGTGGTGTCCGGTTTGGGTCGGGTTAATCCGTGAAACGGATTAAAATAATTTAATTGAGGAATTACTCATATTAAATTAAATCGGGACGATGGGATTGGTAGGGTTAGGAGATTAACCATGGTTTAATCTTGGTTATTAAACATGGATTTAATCTTCGATCGGTTAATCTAAATCGTGGAAGTTCGAGTCTGTTGTTGAGCCTGCTTCTGTGGTAGTTAGGATTGATCGAGGAGTCAACTATTGGGTATAGATGGCTAAAAGAGGTAGAGGCCGCGGTCGGAGGAACGCGATGGCTCCGATGGTGGAGGAAAGTGTGACACAGAGTGTTACGTTTGAGCGAGTCGGGAACTCGCATGAGGATCAGGCTGGGACGGAGGGTGTCGCCGGTATGGGTGCCGGTGTTGCTGGAGTTCCAGCGGGTGCTGCGGGTGTGGCAGCAGGTGTAGCTCTGCCCCAAGAGGATCCTATTGCAAACTTCTTGGCCTTGCTGTTGGAGCGGTTACCGGAAAAGGTACCAGTACGGGCTCTAGTTGTACCACCGGTAGCTGAGGAGCAGCCAAGGGTTGCAGTTGCACAAGAGCGCCCATCGTACCTCAAAATGATGGAGCAGTTGCAGAGGATTGGCATGAGATTCTTTCAGGGTGGTGCCAAGCCTGAAGAGGCAGATGAGTGGAGGATGCGGATGGAGCAGAATTTCCATTCGATTAGGTGTCCAGCGGGATACCAAGTGGATCTCGCAGTTCACTATCTGGAGGGTGACGCACATCTCTGGTGGAGAGGTGTTGCGGCCCGGAGGGTCCAAGCAGAAATGTCTTGGGAGGACAGACCTCGAGTTTGAGGTGGGAGATAGAGTGTAGCTTAAGATGGCTATGTTGCCATGAAAGTTAAGTGAACATGAAGTTCTAGAAAGAGTTTTTATGAGGAATTAAAAACTTGAGTTATAATCTGGAAAAGATTATGTGGGTACCCTGAGGACGGGGTATGTTGTGAGATAACCTGAGTAGTGGTTATGGAAAAGATGATATTCCGGGTTGGAATGTGTGTGATGCTGGTATTATCTTGCAAGGTCGTATGCGGATCACGGGAGGTAGTTCAGTCGAGAGTGCTTATAGACGTATTGTGGGTCATGGTTGCTCAAAGGACGGTTTGGTCCTGTACAACTCTAGGGAGGATGGTTAGTTCCTCTGATACCCAGAACTCGTAAGGTATATAGCCGAGGGTGGAGTGGTATGTGATACCGAGAACCCGTAAGGTTATACTGCCCAGAGTGGAGTGGTATGAGTGTGATACCCAGAACTCGTAAGGTATATAGCCCAGGGTGGAGTGGTATGTGATACCGAGAACTCGTAAGGTATATAGCCCAGGGTGGAGTGGTATGTGATATCGAGAATCCGTAAGGTTATATAGCCCAGAGTGGAGGGGTATGAGTGTGATACCCAGAACTCGTAAGGGGTATAGCCCAGGGTGGAGTGGTATGTGATATCGAGAATCCGTAAGGTTATACTGCCCAGAGTGGAGTGGTATGTGATATCGAGAATCCGTAAGGTTATACTGCCCAGAGTGGAGTGGTATGTGATGTCGAGAACTCGTAAGGTGTATAGCCCAGAGTGGAGTGGTACGTGAGTATCGAGAACTCGTAAGGTTATAGTGCCCAGAGTGGAGTGGCATGAATTTGATACCGAGAGCTCATAAGGACTTTGTGGCCTGAGAGCGGAGTGGTATTGATACCTAGAACTCGTAGGACTTGGTGTCTAAGAGTGTAGAGGTATGAGTTTGAGTTATGAGCAATGATCTATGACCAGAGTCTTAAGCTAATGACTGAATGTAGACCTCAGAGGTCAATAGTGTTTGATCTCGGGACTGGTTGTGTGGCCAGTATGGTCCAGTGTGACCACTGTGTTAGGAGATGTATGGTTGAGTTCATTGGGTATGGACTGTGCCGTTAGATTCGAGGACGAATCTATGTTAGTGGGGGAGAATTGTAACGCCCGTGTTCCGAAAAATGGAAATTTCGGAATTATATCCGGGATTTATGCGTAGAATTTCTGGAAAATGTTTCCGGGAATTTTTGGAGTAATTTGGAAGTTACACCGTATTTTTCCCGTAGGGGGTGTTCGGGATCGATTTGGGAAGTTGGGGTCAGTTTGTGAACTTTTGGGAGTTCAAGGACCTAACCCTAAATAAAAACTAATCTGATTAAATCAGATTAGCACCAACTTACCCCACTTCTTTCTCCACCATAGATGTCTCCATCCTTCTCCACCTTCCCTACAAAGCAGCCTACAACACCCCCCCTACAAAGCAGCCTATTGAAACGACCGCCATAGTTTTTTTTTTTTTTTTTTTTTTGCAAATAATTTATTAATTAATATTCCCATAAATATTAATTAATTTTCCAAATCAACTAACAATGCAATTCTCCATGAATAATAATTATTTAACTCCGTAAATAAAAATACAATCACCCCAACATTTAATTATTTATCCGTAAGGATATTAGATCGTTGATCTTTCCAGAATATGACGACTTGAGTTGAGAGTCGAACTTGGTCTGTATAGCCACCTTGGCTTACATAGACAATTTCTGTTGTCTATTACGGTTCTTGATAAACAAGAATCCGGACTTGAGATCGTTCGATCTTTTATCCTTCGGGTTATTTATTCACACATAACTTAATAGTATTTTATAATAATTTAAACACAACCCGACATATCCTAGATCATCCTCCCCTTCTCCGCCTTGATTCCACGGTCACACCTATTCTTTTTCTGCATCAAATAAAATGAGATGCGTAAGTATTTCGACAAATACTTAGTGAGGCAATCCTCCCATCTACGGGCTATACACACAAACGATAAAAATTATTCAAAGTAATTAACACGAATTTACCGACAATAAACCAACCATCTCAAGAAACATTCGATCGATCCTGACCAGGATCGATCGATCCCACCAAGCGTGAACCGACCAGATCGATCGATCCTGGCCGGCCGTAAGGTTGCCAGATCGATCGTCTCACCTCCAGATCGATCGATCCAGCTTGGATCGATCGATCTAGCCCCAGAATGATCGATCTCAGTGCTAGACATCAACACCGCCTTGCAACACTCACACCAACTTGGCCACGTGATCGAACTCCTCAACCACATCCACCGTCACGGAGACACGTTCACGCACTCTCCGCAACCAACACCGCTCACAACCCGCGGCCTCAAAACACCGCCACACCAACACATCTCCTAACACGTGTCTCACGCCTAACCGAACCTCACCAACGTCACCACCGTGACTCACACCCTCGGTTCCTCACACCGAACCATCATGAACCACATGATATAACAAAGAAAGAGCAGAACCTAACCCTTTCTAACGGTGATGACAAAAGGATGCGGGAGAGCTTCGAAGCTTCACCGCCACGGCAACCTCCGTTTCCTTCTCCTCTCGTCTCTCACGCCAACACAAACACCAAGCTCACCGACTTTGGCTCTCCACACCACACACACACACACACAGCTCACAAGTCTCAGCCTCACTTGTTCTCCATACTACACACAGCTCACAAACTCTCATTCTCTCCTTCTCTCCTTCTCTCCTTCTCTAAAATTCTGATCAAAGCCTCACTTCTCACACTTTTTCTCTCTCTCTCTCTTTCTCCTTTCTCTGAAGTGAAGTGTCGGCAAGGAGAATGAAGAGAAGGTGCAGCTGACTTTGGTTGAGAAAAAGGAGCCACTAGGCTGCTTTGTAGGGGGGGGGTGTAGCCTTTAGTGGCTAGAGTGGAGAAAAAGAAATGGAGGCTGCAGGTGGAGAAGAGAGTGGAATTGGTTGGTGGAAATGATTTAATCAGTTTAGAACTTATTTAGGGTCTGGTCCTTGAACTCTCAAAAGTTCACAAATTGACCCCAAACTTCCAAATTCACACCGAACACCCCTACGGAAACAATACGGTGTAACTTCCAAATTACTCCGAAAATTCCCGGAAATATTTCCCAGAGATTCTTCCGAAAAATCCTGGATATAATTCCGAAATTTCCATCTTTCGGAACACGGGTGTTAATTTAGGATTTGGGTCCCTGAATTCCCGAAAATTCACAAACTGACCCCGAACTCCTAAATCGATTCCGAACACCCCTTACGGGAAAAATGCGTGTAACTTCCAAATTACCCCAGAAATTCTAGGAAATATTTTCCAGAAAATCTACGCACAAATCCCGGTTATAATTTTCCGAAATTTCCATTTTCCGGAACACGGGCGTTACAATTCTCCCCCACTAACACAGATTCGTCCTTGAATCTAACGGCACAGTCCATCCCCAATGAACTTAACCACACATATCACAACACACCGGTCACACTTGACCATACTGGCCACACAACCAGTCACGAGGTCAACACTATTGACCTCTGAGGTCCACATTCAGTCACTAGCTTAAAACTCCGGTCATAGATCATTGCTCACAACTCAAACTCATACCCCTCCACTCTAAGACACCAAGTCCTACGAGTTCTGGGTATCCATACCACTCCGCTCTTAGGCCACACAGTCCTTATGAGCTCTCGGTATCAAACTCATACCCCTCCACTCTAAGACACCAAGTCTTAGGAGTTCTGGGTATCCATACCACTCCGCTCTGAGGCCACACAGTCCTTATGAGCTCTCGGTATCAAACTCATACCCCTCCACTCTAAGACACTAAGTCTTAGGAGTTCTGGGTATCCATACCACTCCACTCTCAGGCCACACAGTCCTTATAAGCTCTCGGTATCAAACTCATACCCCTCCACTCTAAGACACCAAGTCTTAGGAGTTTTGGGTATCCATACCACTCCGCTCTCTGGCCACACAGTCCTTATGAGCTCTCGGTATCACACTCATGTCACCCCACTCTGGGTAGTATAACCTTACGGGTTGCGGTATCACATACCACTCTATATACCTTACGAGTGCTGGGTATCACACTCACACCACCCCACGCTGGGTAGTATAACCTTACGGGTTCTTGGTATCACACACCTCCCCACCCTGGGCTATATACCTTACGAGTGCTGGGTATCAGAGGAACTATCCATCCTCTCTAGAGTTGTACTGACCAAACTGTCCTCTGAGCAACCATGATCCACCATACGTCTATAAGCACTCCTGACTGAACTACCTCCCGTGATCCACATACAAACTCGCAAGGTAATACCGGCATCACCCATATTCCAACCGAGAATATCATCTTTTTCCATAACCACTACTCAGGTTATCTCACACATACCCCGTCCTCAGGGTACTCACATAATCTTTTTGTAACATCCGTATTTCGGAAACGGGAAGTTGAATTTACTTTCAGATTAAGGAGCTGATTAATTCTTCAGATTTTATTTGAAGCAAATAATAATCTGAGGTGTTAAAATGGAGAATCGGAAAGTTTGGGGTCGTTTCTGTTAGATCGGAAAGTTGTGGTGGGTTTAATTGATACAATTAGAAGTTATGGGGCTGCTTTCAAAGATCAAAAAGTCAAAGGACTTAGTTGCAAATTTTGGGAAGTGGGACCCACCTATTCCTCTTTTTTAAAAAAAAGTGTCGGCATGTCTTCTTTTCTTCTTCTTCTTTCCTTCTTCTTCTTCCACGCTTGCAAAAAAAAAAATTAAAAAAAAAAAATATTTATATATATATATTGTTGTGTGTTAGCGTGAGGAAGAGAAGAAGAGAGAGAGAGGGAGCTGTCGTCATTAAGAGAAGAAGAGGGAAAGGAGCTGTGTGGTGCGGTGTTGATCGCCTTGAATCCAATCTGTGCCATCGCTGGTTTGTCGTGAAGGGAAGCTTCAAATCTCCTACTCCATCTCATCTTCATAGTGGTAAGGATCTTCTCTTGTTAGCTGTTGTGTTGATTCTTGTTGTTCTTGAGATGTCGGATCTTTGTCGTTGAGTTTCAATGAAGATTTGACGGAGTATGGCTGGTGGTTGAGAGTGAGAACTCCGGTGGCGGTGAACACCGTGAACGGTGGTGTTGTGGTGATCACGAAGCCGTCTTCAGGTTGCAGAGAAGTGAAGAAGTTGGCTGTGTTATCGTGAGGAAGATGATTTAAAAGTGAATCATGTTTGGTCGTGGTGATTATTGAGTGTAGGTGAGGGAATTAGTCATGTTGTGTTATTAAGTTTGATTATTTTATTATTTTAGGTCTCGCGTTTGAGAATTTTAGGGTGTATTCATCCCGAGAAGTTCCATATTTTTGCAGAATTTTGTCGTGAAAGTTTCTGCGTTTGGCTAAGGTGAGTGCAGTACCGTGGCTTATCTGGGCTTTACGAATTGTTTCTAGCCTAAAAGAGTTGTGCTAGAGTCTTATGTGATGTTTGTTGATCGGCTGATTTGCTAAACTTGTTGATTTGATTTTTGTGCTGAATTCAATTAATTATTTAATTAATTGCTGTGAAGTAAAATTCCGAAAGATTTTGGAATTATTTTTGTTGAAATAAATTATTGAAATTAATTTATTGGAGTTATTGCTGAAGTTTAATTAATTAATTAATTGATGAAGTTGTTGCTGTGTTGGTTGCTTAATTCCGAAAGATTTTAGAATTAATTTTTTGTTGAAATAAATTATTGAAATTAATTTATTGGAGTTATTGCTGAAGTTTAATTAATTAATTAATTGCTGATAATTAATTAATTGATGAAGTTGTTGCTGTGTTGGTTGCTTAATTCCGAAAGATTTTGGAATTAATTTTTGTTGAAATAAATTATTGAAATTAATTTATTGGAGTTATTGCTGAAGTTTAATTAATTAATTAATTGCTGATAATTAATTAATTGATGAAATTGTTGCTGTGTTGGTTGCTTAATTCCGAAAGATTCTAGAATTAATTTTGTTGAAATAAATTATTGAAATTAATTTATTGGAGTTATTGCTGAAGTTTAATTAATTAATTAATAGCTGATAATTAATCAATTGATGAAGTTGATGCTGTGTTGGTTGCTGAATTCCGTAAGCATATCTATTATGCTAGGAAACTTTTGTTGGCCTGTGTGTATAGCCGTGAGACGGATTAATCGCCTCACTCAGTATTTATTAAATACTGATGCATCTCTTCGTTGATGCAGCCAAAGTTTATCTTGCTGGAGCTCGTGGGACCAAGGCTGTGGAAAGTGATGACATACTGGGGGTTGTTGTTAGAAAAGATGAATTAGTTAAATTTGGGTTGGGGGATTTTAATATTTATGGGAATATTATTATCTGTTTAAAAAAAAAAAAAATGGATTGGGGTGTTTCACTTTTCCCGATTATAACTCAAGTTTTTTAAATTCTCATAAAAACTCTTTTGAGAACCTCATGTTCACTTAAAAACTCATGGCAACACTGGCCATCAACAATAAGAACTTCTCATCTTATTAAGGAGAAACAACATAATGTATTAATCGTTTACAACACTTAAACGAATACATCATGTTCAAAAAAAAAAATACTCGAAACTAGGAACCATCGATGAAAGCTCAAGCCTATGATTGCTTCTCGAACCACTTCTTGAAACTTGCTTTCATCCTCGCCTCTGGTTCCCAAGTCTCCTCCTCAACCCCGTCACAATCCCACAAGACCCTGATCATCGGAACCTTTTTCCTACGATCCTGCTTGACTCTCTTCTCGAGAATCCTTATCGGTCTCGCCTCTAAGGTCATATTAAGCTGAAGATCTGACGGAATCTTAGCTAAAACCTCATCATCATTGTGCAAGCACTTCTTCAGCATTGACACATGAAAAACCTTGTGAAATGCTCGCATCACCTCGGGTAACTCCAACCGATACGCAACCGGTCCAACCCGCTCAACAATCCTGAACGGTCCCATATACCTCGGACTCAACTTAGTCTCTGTAATGGACCTATTAGGACCCCGCAACATAGCCATCTTAAGATATACTTTATCTCCCACCTCAAACTCGAGGTCTTTCCTCCTCTTATCGGCATAACTCTTTTGCCGATCCTGATCTTCTTTCATGTTCAGCTTCAAAACCCGGATCTTCTCCGTAGTTTCCTGAACAAAATCTGCACCAAACATGCTCCTCTCCCCCACTTGGGTCCAGCATAATGGTGTACGACATGGCCTCCCATACAGCGCCTCATATGGAGCCATTCCGATACTCGCCTGGTAGCTATTATTATAAGTAAACTCTACCAAGTTCAGGTAGTCCACCCAATGACCTCCCCAGTCAAGCACACACATCCTCAGCAAATCCTCGAGAGTCTGAACGGTCCTCTCAGACTGTCCATCTGTCTGAGGATGATAGGCCGTATTCATGTGTACCTTAGTACCCATCTCAGCCTGAAAAGCCTTCCAAAACACCGAAGTGAACTTGGAATCACGGTCTGAGACTATACTCACAGGTACCCCATGAAGCCTCACAATTTCGTTGACATACTTCTTAGCCAATACCGCAGCTCCATCGGTCTTTTTAATGGCCAGAAAATGTGCTGACTTGGTCAAACGATCAACAATGACCCAAGTAGCGTCCTTGGTTCGAGAGACGGGCAACCCGACCACGAAATCCATCGTAATCATATCCCATTTCCACTCTGAGATGGGTAAACTCCGCAACAACCCGCTCGGAACCTGATGCTCAGCCTTCACTAACTGGCATACATCACAATCCGCAACCCAGTTAGCCACATCTTTCTTCATCCCGACCCAATGATAATACCTTTTTAAATCCCGGTACATCTTGGTCGCCCTTGGATGAATCGAAAACATACTCGCATGGGCCTCACTCAGAATCTCTCGTCTCAGATCCTCATCCTTGGGTACACATACCCGCCCATTCACCAGAATAGTCCCATTCGCAGAGACCTGATATTCTAATCCCTCATCCTGAGAAGCCTTAATCAGACCTTCATCTTTTTCCTGAGCAATCCGAACCCTGCTCAAAAGATCCGCCTGATTCGCTGCCTCCAAACCCATCGGTTCCTGAGATATAGCACACAACCTCAAGGTGCTAATCTCGCTCACCAAAGACTCCATGTCCCGTTCACGAGCCGAAGCTACCCGCTTGCGACTCAGCGCATCTGTAACTAAGTTTGCCTTTCCAGGATGGTAGGCTATTTCCAGATCATAATCTGCCACCAACTCCATCCAACGCCTCTGCCTCAAATTCAATTCGGGCTGCGTAAAAATGTACTTCAGGCTCTTATGATCTGTAAACACCTGAACCTTCCCGCCATAAAGATAAGACCTCCAAATCTTTAAGGCAAAAACTACTGCAGCCATCTCCAGGTCTTGGGTTGGATAGTTGCTCTCGTGCTTCCTTAACTGACGAGAAGCATAAGCAATAACCTTCCCTTGTTGCATCAATACGCAACCCAGACCCAATCTCGAAGCGTCCGTGTACACCACAAAAGGCTCACCCGGCTCCGGTAAAGCCAGAACTGGTGTACTCGTCAACATAGACTTCAGCTTCGTAAAACTCTCCTCACACTCTGGAGACCATGCGAACGGAACATCCTTTCCCGTCAGCTTTGTCATGGACCGAGCCATACTCGCGAATCCATTGACAAATCTCCGATAATAGCCCGCTAGACCAAGAAAACTCCAGATCTCAGTGGCATTCCTCGGCCTAGGCCATTCTCTGATAGCCTTAATCTTTTCTGGGTTAACTGAAACCCCCTTTTTGGAGACAATATGACCCAAGAATCCGATCTCCCGCCGCCAGAAGCTGCACTTGCTCAACTTAGCGAACAGCTTCTGTTCCCGCAACTTCTCCAGAGCATTCCTTAAATGGACCTCATGCTCCTCAGGACTCTTCGAATACACCAATATATCATCTATAAAGATGATTACGGACTCGTCCAGATACTCTTGGAACACTCCGTTCATCAATCTCATGAACGCCGCTGGTGCATTCGTCAATCCAAATGGCATCACCACAAACTCGTAATGCCCATATCTTGTCCTGAAGGCCGTCTTCCGGATATCCACCTCATCGATAAGAATTTGATCGTATCCTGACGCCAAGTCAATCTTGGAGAACCAGGTAGCCCCTCTCAGCTGATCCAACAATTCGTCGATCCGCGGAAGAGGATACCGATTCTTCACTGTGACTCGGTTAAGCCCCCGGTAATCGATACATAACCGGAAACTCCCATCCTTCTTCTTCACAAACAGCACCGGCGCTCCCCACGGTGAACTGCTCGGGCGGATAAAACCCTATCCAACAACTCTTCCAGCTGCTTCTTCAGCTCCGCCATCTTTGCTGGAGCCATCCTGTACGGAGCCTTGGATATCGGCCTTTCGCCTGGTTCGAGCTTAATCGTGAAAGGCTCAGACCGAGACGGTGGTAATCCCTGCAACGACTGAAACACTTCCTCAAACTCCCGTACAACAGGAAAATCCCGAACCGTAACTTTTCCAACCGTCTCTGGGGTATTAATCGTCGCCAGGTAGGCTTCACAACCCCGCTCGATCATTTTCTCGGCTTGCATTGCCGAGATTACGAGACTTCCGAGTGTTGGTCTAACTCCCTGATAAACCAACCTCCCTTGTTCTCTTTCGAACACAACGCGTCCACGGTGGCAATCCAGATGCGCTCTGAATTTCCCCAGCCAATCCATACCCAAGATGACATCATACAGTTCTACGGAACAGATGATCAAATCAGCTGGCATGGAATCCTCGGCCACCTGCACATCTACGTTCTTAGCCCATCCATGACTGCTCAAAAACTTTCCTCCAGTGACCTTAACCAACCCCAAGTGCTCACCCGGATTACCCCGGATGCCGCACCTCTCCGCCAATTCTGGAGTAACGAAACAATGCGATGCTCCAGAATCGAACAGAACGTGGGATTCAACCCCTCCCACGATTAAGGTCCCTACATAACTCTTATATGCTAAGAACCTTAACAAAACCTCTCAAGGCAAATAACTTTGAACAAACAAGAATTTTAACTCGAGTAAGTCTAGAAATTTACCAGTGATTGGTTTGGAGCTAGGCTCTCCCGACTCCACCATGGTGTATACCCTGGGTGTCACTGCAGCCCGCCTATCCGTCGGTGCCGCCGCTACCACTCCCCGCTGCAACCTGGGACATTTCGGCCTGATATGCCCTGGCTCATTACAGTGGTAACACACCCGAGTAACCTCGATCGCTCTACCCTTCTGGGGGCAACTTGCAATCCTATGGTCCTTGCTTCCGCATCTGAAGCATCCCTGACCACCTTGGTTACCTTGGGAAGGACCCTCCCACTTCCGCTTCTGTCCATGCACCGGCTTACCGCCTTTGCTAAGACCGGACTGATGTGGAGGCTTCCTTGCCTGAAAAATTGGGCTGACTACCACACCCACTTCCCTCAGGCCCTCCTCGATCAACGCGGCCTTCTCTACCAGTTCTACATCCGTCTCAAACGATCCTATTAGACATTGGTTCCTCAGCTCGGCCCGAAGACCCATTAGAAACCGCCTCACCTGGGCCTGCTCATCATCCACGATATGACCCCCATACACTCTGAGACGGTTAAACTCCGCCTCATACTCACGAACCGACCGGTTCCCTTGAGTTAACCCTAGAAACCGTCTCTCCATCCCTCCCAATGCCTCTTGGGGAAAATACTTGGAGTTAAACTCCACCAGAGATGTGCGTCGCCCTCCAGATAGTGGACTGCGAGATCCACTCGGTATCCCTCTGGGCACCTAATCGATCGGAAATTCCTTTCCATCCACATCCTCCACTCATCTGTCTCTTCAGGCTTGGCACCACCCTGAAAGAATCTCGTGCCAATCCTCTGCAGCTGCTCCATCATCTTAAGGTATGATGGGCGCTCTTCTGCAACCGCAACCCTCGGCTGCACCTCGACTACCGGTGGTACAACTGGAGCCTCCACTGGTACCCTCTCTGGTAACCGCTCCAACAGCAAGGCCATGAAGTTCGCAATACGATCCTTTTGGGCCGGAGCTACACCTGCTGCCACCCCCGCAGCACCCGCTGGATCTCCAGCAACATCGGCACAAACACCGGCCACACCCTCCGTCCCAACCTGATCCGTACGCGAATCCTCGACCTGCTCAAATGTAATACTCTCTGTCACACTCTCCTCAACCACCAGAGCCGTCGCGTTCCTCCGACCGCGACCTCTACCCCTACCGGTACCACGACCATGACCTCTACCTCTTTTAGCCATCTTAGCCAAACAGTGGATTCCTCGATCAAACCTTGCAATCACAGAAGCCGAATCAATAACAGACTCGAACTTCCACGGTTTAAATTAACCGATCGAGATTAAATCCACAAATAATAACCCAAGATTAACCCCTGGTTAATCTCCTAACCCAAACAAACCCGGGGACCCGGTTTAATTTAATATTTCAATTAAATTATTTTATTCCAGTTCACTGGTTAAACCAACCCAACCCGGACACCAGACAGAAAACCAAACAACTTACCGTGGAATCTCTTTAAAGGCTCGAAGAGGATGATCTAGAACTCCATACCCCAACAATTGATTAACTCACATAATGAATTCACTAACGGTTTGCCCATGCATCACCGTACCCAAAAATTAAATTAATCCCAATTTAATTTTTCTATCCCGTCCTACAGCCGTAATTGCTCTGATACCAAATTGAAACGACCGCCCTAGTTTTTTTTTTTTTTTTTTTTTTTTTTTTTTGCAAATAATTTATTAATTAATATTCCCATAAATATTAATTAATTTCCCAAATCAACTAACAATGCAATTCTCCATGAATAATAATTATTTAACTCCGTAAATAAAAATACAATCACCCCAACATTTAATTATTTATCCGTAAGGATATTAGATCGTTGATCTTACCAGAATACGACGACTTGAGTTGAGAGTCGAAGTTGGTCTGTATAGCCACCTTGGCTTACATAGACAATTTCTGTTGTCTATTACGGTTCTTGATAAACAAGAATCCGGACTTGAGATCGTTAGATCTTTTATCCTTCGGGTTATTTATTCACACATAACTTAATAGTATTTTATGATAATTTAACATTAAAACAAATACTTAAACACAACCCGACATATCCTAGATCATCCTCCCCTTCTCCGCCTTGATTCCATGGTCACACCTATTCTTTTTCTCCATCAATTAAAATGAGATGCGTAAGTATTTCGACAAATACTTAGTGAGGCAATCCTCCCATCTACGAGCTATACACACAAACGATAAAAATTATTCAAAGTAATTAACACGAAATTACCGACAATAAACCAACCATCTCAAGAAACACTCGATCTAGATCTCCCATGAGATCTTACGGCCTAATTCATAAAAACACATTAACAATCCAATCGCTTAGATAAGCTCATGGTCATGCACTCACCTTTAGCCACGCACGGAAATTCCTAAAACTTCTCGGAATGAATAGACTTCAATTCCCCAAACGCGTGCCTAACAAGAAACCAAAAATGAAACTTAAGACACAAGAAACAACTACGAAAAACGGCCAGAACGACCAGATCGATAGATCCTGGTCAGGATCGATCGATCCCACCAAGCGTGAACCGACCAGATCGATTGATCCTGGCCGGCCGTAAGGTTGCCAGATCGATCGTCTCACCTCCAGATCGATCGATCCAGCTTGGATCGATCGATCTAGCCCCAGAACGATCGATCTCAGTGCTAGACATCAACACCGCCTTGCAACACTCACACCAACTTGGCCACGTGATCGAACTCCAACTCCTCAACCACAACCACCGTCACGGAGACACGTTCACGCACTCTCCGCAACCAACACCGCTCACAACCCGCGGCCTCAAAACACCGCCACACCAACACGTCTCCTAACACGTATCTCACGCCTAACCGAACCTCACCAACGTCACCACCGTGACTCACACCCTCGGTTCCTCACACCGAACCATCATGAACCACATGATATAACAAAGAAAGAGCAGAACCTTACCCTTTCTAACGGTGATGACAAAAGGATGCGGGAGAGCTTCGAAGCTTCACCGCCACGGCAACCTCCGTTCCCTTCTCCTCTCGTCTCTCACGCCAACACAAACACCAAGCTCACCGACTTTGGCTCTCCACACCACACACACACAGCTCACAAGTCTCAGCCTCACGTGTTCTCCATACTACACACAGCTCACAAACTCTCCTTCTCTCCTTCTCTCCTACTCTCCTTCTCTAAAATTCTGATCAAAGCCTCACTTCTCACACTTCTTCTCTCTCTCTCTCTTTCTCCTTTCTCTGAAGTGAAGTGTCGGCAAGGAGAATGAAGAGAAGGTGCAGCTGACTTTGGTGGAGAAAAAGGAGCCACTAGGCTGCTTTGTAGGGGGGGGTGTGTAGCCTTTAATGGCTAGAGTGGAGAAAAAGAAATGGAGGCTGCAGGTGGAGAAGAGAGTGGAATTGGTTGGTGGAAATGATTTAATCAGTTTAGAACTTATTTACTGTCTGGTCCTTGAACTCTCAAAAGTTCACAAATTGACCCCAAACTTCCAAATTCACACCGAACACCCCTACGGAAACAATACGGTGTAACTTCCAAATTACTCCGAAAATTCCCGAAATATTTCCGAGAGATTCTTCCCAAAAATCCCCGATATAATTCCGAAATTTCCATCTTTCGGAACACGGGTGTTAATTTAGGATTTGGGTCCCTGAATTCCCGAAAATTCACAAACTGACCCCAAACTCCTAAATCGATTCCGAACACCCCTTACGGGAAAAATGCGTGTAACTTCCAAATTACCCCAGAAATTCCCGGAAATATTTTCCAGAAAATCTACGCATAAATCCCGGTTATAATTTTCCAAAATTTCCATTTTCCGGAACACGGGCGTTACACCTATTGCCTCCACCTTCTCCACCCAAGCCACTCACACCATTTCTCCATCAGTTTCTTCTGCACATTCCCGACACTTCATTTCAGAGAAAGAGAGAGAGAAGGAGAAAGAGAGAAAGAGAAGGAGAAAGAGAGAGAGAGAGAGAGAGAGAGAGAGAGCTGAATTGGTTGGAGAGCAGGAGAGGAGTAAGGTTGGGGGCTGTGTGTGTGGTGTGAGAGACACGAGGTGAAGGAACGGAGGTTGCTGTGACGGTGAAGCTTCGAAGCTCTCTCGCATCAATTGTCATCACCAATAGATAGGGTAAGGTTCTGTTCCTACTTGATTGTATCATGTTGATTGTGGTGGTTCGGTGAGAAGAACAGAGTGTGTGAGTCACGGTGGTGACGTTTGGAGACCGAGACGTGATGTCTTGGACGGTTTTGGTTACGGAGTCCGTGACGGTGGGCCGTTGGTCGAGATGATGTTGACGGCACCGTTGTGATACTCATGATTGGTGAGTAGGTCGCGATAGGGCCTTGGCGGTGTCGTCGGTGTAGTTGGCGTTGTCACGTTGAGTCACGTGAGTGTTGAAGGTGTGATCGTGTGGGTCGATCTGGCTGTAGATCGATCGATCTGGTCAGGATCGATCGATCTCGCCTTGGTTGGTCGATCTGGAACACTCACGCTGGTGCCGGATCGATCGATCTGGTTAAGTCACGGCCGGCCAGGATCGATCGATCCGGACCAAGATCGATCGATCTGGTCGATCAGGTCGACCTTTGAGTGTATTTTGGCTTTCTTGAGTCTCAAGATTTCCTTATTTGATTATTTTAGGCACGCGTTTGGGGAATTGAGAGTCAATTATCCCGGGGAGTTTTTCGAGAAAAATTTCTGTGCGTGGCTAAGGTGAGTGCATGACCATAAGCTTATCTGAACGGTTTAATTGTTTGATGTGTTTTCATGGATATAGGCCGTAAGATCTCATGGGAGATCTAGATCGAGTGTTTCTTGAGATGGTTGATTTATTGTCGGTATTTTCGTGTTTAATGCATTGAATAATTAATCCTTTGTGTCTATACCTTGTAGATGGGAGGATTGCCTCACTAAGTATTTGTTGAAATACTTATGCATCTCTTTTATTTGATGCAGAATAAGAGGATGTGTCACCGTGGAATTATGGCGAAGATGAGGGGATGATCTAAACTCGTTGTGTGTTTAAGTGTTTTATTATGGAGTAATTACGGTTTTAGTACTTTGGATAAAAGATTGAACGATCTCAAGTCCGGATTCTTGTTTATCAAGAACCGTTATAGAAAACAGAAATTGTCTATGAAAGCCAAGGTGGCTATACAGACCAACTTCGACTCTCAACTCAAGTCGTCTTATTCTAGAAAGATCAATAGATCTAATATCCTTATAGTTAAACAATAAAAATGTATTTTATTGTTGGAGTGAATAATTATTATTCATGAGTAGTTGAATAATAATTTTTTGGGGTAGTAATTAATATTTATGGGAATATTAATTATTTAATTAATAAAAAAAAAAAGACGAGTGCGGTCGTTTCAAACATTGCCAAGAAATTGTAAGAGATTAAAATCATTTTCAATCAAATCACTCTTTCTTCATATTCACATCCATAGGTGTTGGTTTAGCCTCAATATGTTTCATTCTTGCTATAACTCCAAACTTGACCCTCAGAAACTCCTATGGAGTTCAAAGAAGTAACATGATTGTAGGATAAGGTATAATGCTTGTTTCTTACCCTGACTTTCTTCTTCACCTTGGTAGCATGCTATATCATGTCATCAAGAGTCATAATAGGCTTAAGGTAAGCCATTGATGAAATTTTATCACTCAACCCATGTACAAAGCCTAAAATGGCTCCCTGCTGCGGCTCTTGAACATTGCAAAGCAATTGTAAGAGATTCAAATCCTTTTCAATCAAATCATTGGTTCTTCATATTCACATCCATAGGTGTTGGTTTAGCCTCAATATGTTTCATTCTTGTTATAACTCCAAACTTCACCCTCAGAAACTCCTATGGGATTTAAAGAAGTAACATAATTGTGTGATAAGGTATAATGCTTGTTTCTTACCATGGTTTTCTTCTCCACCTTGGTAGCATGCTATATCACGTCATCAAGAGTCATAATAAGCTTAAGATAAGCCATTGATGAAATTTTATCACTCAACCAATGTACAAAAGCCTACAATGGTATCCTGCTGCGGCTCTTAAACATTGCCAAGAAATTGTAAGAGATTCAAATACTTTTCAATCAAATCACTCTTTCTTCATATTCACATCCATAGGTGTTGGTTTAGCCTCAATATGTTTCATTCTTGCTATAACTCCAAACTTCACCCTCAGAAACTCCTATGGGATTCAAAGAAGTAACATGATTGTGGGATAAGGTATAATGCTTGTTTCTTACCAAGGCTTTCTTCTCCAGCTTGGTAGCATGCTATATCATGTCATCAAGAGTCATAATAGGCTTAAGCTAAGCCATTGACGAAATTTTATCACTCAACCAATGTACAAAAGCCTACAATGGTATCCTGCTGCGGCTCTTGAACATTGCCAAGAAATTGTAAGAGATTTAAATCCTTATCAATCAAATCACTCTTTCTTCATATTCACATCCATAGGTGTTGGTTTAGCCTCAATATGTTTCATTCTTGCTATAACTCCAAACTCAGAAACTCCTATGGGATCAAAGAAGTAACATAATTGTGGGATAAGGTATAATGCTTGTTTCTTACCATGGCTTTCTTCGCCACCTTGGTAACGCGCTAGATCACGTCATCAAGAGTCATAATAGGCTTAAGCTAAGCCATTGATGAAATTTTGTCACTTAACCCATGTACAAAGCATTCAATGGCTCCCTGCTGCGTCTCTTGAACATTGCGAATCAATTGTAAGAGATTCAAATCCTTTTTAGTCAAATCACTGTTTCTTTATATTCACATACATAGGTGTTGGTTTAGCCTGAATATGTTTCTTCTTGCTATCACACCAAACTTCACTCTCAGAAACTCCTATGGGATTCAAAGAAGTAACATAATTGTGGGATAAGGTATAATGCTATTTTCTTACCATGTCTTTCTTCTGTGCATTGTTAGAATTCTATATCACGTCATCAAGAGTCATATTAGGCTGAAGCTAAGCTATTGATGAAATTTTATCACTCAACCCATGTATAAAGCATACAATGGCTCCCTGCGATGGCTCTTGAACATTGCCAAACAATTGTAAAAGATCCACATACTTTTCAATCAAATCACTGTTTATTTATATTCACATCCATAGGTGTTGGTTTAGCCTAAATATATTTCATTCTTTCTATAACTCCAAACTTCACCCTCAAAAACTCCTATGGGATTCAAAGAATTAACATAATTGTGGGATAAGGTATAATGCTTGTTTCATACCATGGCTTTCATCTCCACCTTGGTAGCATGCTAGATCACGTCATCAAGAGTCAAAATTGGCTTAAGGTACGCCATTGATGAAATTTTATCACTCAACCCATGTACAAAGCCTACAATGGCTCCTTGCTGCGGCTCTTGAACATTGCAAAGCAATTGTAAGAGATTCAAATCCTTTTCAATCAAATCAATGTTTCTTCATATTCCCATTCATAGGTGTTGGTGTAGCCTCAATATGTTTCATTCTTGTTATAACTCCAAACTTCACCCTCAGAAACTCCTATGGGATTTAAAGAAGTAACATAATTTTGGGATAAGGTATAATACTTGTTTCTTACCATGGCTTTCTTCTCCACCTTCGTAGCGCGCTAGATCACGTCATCAAGAGTCATAATAGGCTTAAGCTAAACCATTGATGAAATTTTATCACTTAACCCATGTACAAAGCATACAATGGCTCCCTGCTGCGTCTCTTGAACATTGCCAATCAATTGTAAGAGATTCAAATCCTTTTTAGTCAAATCACTGTTTCTTTATATTCACATCTATAGGTGTTGGTTTAGCCTCAATATGGTTATTCTTGCTATCACACCAAACTTCACTCTCAGAAACTACTATAGGATTCAAAAAGTAACATAATTGTGGGATAAGGTGTAATGCTATTTTCTTACCATGGCTTTCTTCTATATATTGTTAGCATGCTATATCATGTCATCAATAGTCATATTAGGCTTAACGTAAGCCATTGATGTAATTTTATCACTCAACCCATGTATAAAGCATACAATGGCTCCCTGCTACGGCTCTTGAACACTGCCAAGCAATTGTAAGAGATCCACATTCTTTTCAATCAAATCACTGTTTCTTCATATTCACATCCATAGGTGTTGGTTTAGCCTCAATATATTTCATTCTTTTTGTAACTCCCAACTTCACCCTCAGAAACTCCTATGGGATTCAAAGAAGTAACATAATTGTGGGATAAGGTAGAATGGTTGTTTCTTACCATGGCTTTCTTCTCCACCTTGGTAGCATGTTATATCACGTCATCAATAGTCATAATAGGCTTAAGATAAGCCATTGATGAAATTTTATCACTCAACCAATGTACAAAAGCCTACAATGGTATCCTGCTGCGGCTCTTGAACATTGCCAAGAAATTGTAAGAGATTCAAATCCTTTTCAATCAAATCACTCTTTCTTCATATTCACATCCATAGGTGTTGGTTTAGCCACAAAATGTTTCAATTTTGCTATAACTCCAAACTTCACCCTCAGAAACTCCTACGGAATTCAAAGAAGTAACATGATTGTGGGATAAGGTATAATGCTTGTTTCTTACCATGGCTTTCTTTTTCACCTTGGTAGCATGCTATATCATGTCATCAATAGTCATAATAGGCTTAAGCTAATTTATTGATGAAATTTTATCACTCAACCCATGTATAAAGCATACAATTGCTCCATGCTACTGAAACACCCTAATCCATTTTTTTTTTTAACCAGATAATAATATTCCCATAAATATTAAAATCCCCAACACAAGTTTAATTAATAACAATAACCCCCAGTATGTCATCACTTTCCACATCCTTGGTTCCACGTGCTCCAATAAGTTAAACTTATCTGCATCAACGAAGAGATGCATCAGTATTTAATAAATATTGAGTGAGGCGATCAACCCGTCTCACGGCTATACACACATGCCAACAAAAAGTTTTCGAGCATAATAGATATGCTTATGGAATTCAGCAACCAACACATTAACAACTTCATCAATTAATTAATTATCAGCAATTAATTAATTAATTAAAATTTAGCAATAACTCCATAGAATTAATTTCAACATAATTAATTCCCAAAACTTTCGCAACCAACACAATAACAACTTCATCAATTAATTAATTATCAGCAATTAATTAACTGCTCCAAAATTTGGGTCAGCAACCCCACCACATCCCCCAATTGGTTATGATCTGGTCCCTACGGAGCCACTCCCTGCATTAGCACAGCGTTGCCAGCCATAAATACAATCTGATCATCACCAATGGCCGGGGTGTTCACTCTCACATGCTCCACAACAACACTCTGCACCACACTCTACGCCACCCTCACAGTGGTAATTCCTCTTCAGCTCTGCTTGCTTTGCCAGCTCTGTCACCACCCCCCTGAAGGGTGTAACAATAGCTCTCCTTGGATTAACCATCTGCAGATCAGTGAAATACTAATATTTCCTACAATAGTAAAACTACAACAAAAAGAGTCTTACCGTGGAACCTCTTACCGGCTGGGAAGGATGACATACCCCGAAACCCCACAACTAGATAAAATAAAGCTACGACTAACAACAATCGAACGACACTCGATTCATCATAGCCAACCATTTCAGCACAGCAGGAAATCTAACAGTCCTAGAAACAACTCCGCACTGATACCAAGTTGAAACACCCCAATCCATTTTTTTTTAACGAGATAATAATATTCCCATAAATATTAAAATCCCCAACAAATTTTTAATTAATAACAATAACCCCCAGTATGTCATCACTTTCCACAGCCTTGGTTCCACGAGCTCCAATAAGCTAAACTTATCTGCATCAACGAAGAGATGCATCAGTATTTAATAAATATTGAGTGAGGCGATCAACCCGTCTCACGGCTATACACACAGGCCAACAAAAAGTTTTCTAGCATAATAGATATGCTTATGGAATTCAGCAACCAACACATCAACATCTTCATCAATTAATTAATTATCAGCAATTAATTAATTAATTAAAATTTAGCAATAACTCCATAGAATTAATTTCAACATAATTAATTCCCAAAACTTTCGAAACCAACACAACAACAACTTCATCAATTAATTAATTATCAGCAATTAATTAATTAATTAAAATTTAGCAATAACTCCATAGAATTAATTTCAACATAATTAATTCCCAAAACTTTCGCAACCAACACAACAACAACTTCATCAATTAATTAATTATCAGTAATTAATTAATTAATTAAAATTTAACAATAACTCCATAGAATTAATTTCAACATAATTAATTCCCAAAACTTTCGCAACCAACACAACAACAACTTCATCAATTAATTAATTATCAGCAATTAATTAATTAATTAAAATTTAGGAATAACTCCATAGAATTAATTTCAACAATTTATTTCAACATAATTAATTCCCAAAACTTTCGGCAATTTACCTCACAGCAATTAATTAAATAATTAATAATTAATTAATTTAATTCAGCACAAATCAGCCAATCAACCAACATCACATAAAAATCTAGCACAATTTGTTTTTTGACTAGAAACAATCCGTAAAACCCAGATAAGCCACGGTACTGCACTCACCTTAGCATTTTCGTGGTCACATGTCAACACAACCGACAATCTCACGAGATCTAGACTTCATGAAACTTCTAAGATTTCATAAAGGTCACAACAACACAACCACAACCCCTCTTTCCCACTCTTCAGCCAAACTTATCAACAGAACAACATTCTACCTAAGTTGGAAAAATTTGGAAAATAACAGAAACAATCATCCTCAAAGATTGAGTCACGAATCAAAATCTAACCGTTCAATTACAATCTGCACCGTTGAAACTAAACCCCTAAATGTCCTGAAGCTAACCTCAAAGTTTCGTGATGATCCGACCACAGATTAACTCGCGATTGTTCTTTGAATCCACGTTGGTCCAGATCGCGTCTGAAACAGAGCACCTCACGAAAACGCGAATAACTTTTAGAATATTAACTCAAATCCAATTCCGCCAATTGTTACATCTAGATATAAGACTTAGCTACAACTCCACAAATTTTCGTTACCTTTGGAAACGATTTGCTAGGTCGAACCTCTTTTCTACCATCTCCTGTCAATTCTGTCTCCATCTCTCTTCACCAAAGCTTCAACCTCTTCCTCTTGCCAACACAGCCAACAACACTCAACTCTCTTCTCTTTTCTCTTAGGAAGCAACAATGTGAAGAAAGAGATAGAGCTTCAGCGACCAAATGAGGAGAAAAAAATTGGGTTTTTTTTTTTTTTTTTTTTTTTTGCAAGCGTGAAAGAAGAAGAAGAAGGAAAGAAGAAGAAGGAAACAAGACATGCCGACACTTTTTTGTTTAGAAAAGAATAGGTGGGTCCCACTTTCCCAAAAATTGCAACTAAGTCCTTTGACTTTTTGGTCTTTGAAAACAACCCCATAACTTCTAATTGTATCAATTAAATCCACCACAACTTTCTGATATAACAGAAACGACTCCAAACTTTTCGATTCTCTATTTTAACACCTCAGATTATTATTTGCTTCAAATAATATCTGAAAAATTAATCAGCTCCTTAATCCGAAAATAAATTTAACTTTCCGTTTCCGAAATACGGATGTTACAATTCTTTCTATAACTCCAAACTTCACCCTCAGAAACTCCTATGGGATTCAAAGAAGTAACATGATTGTGGGATATGGTATAATGCTTGTTTCTTACCATGACTTTCTTCTCCACCTTGTTAGCATGCTAGATCACGTCATCAAGAGTCATACTAGGCTTAAGCTCATCCATTGATGAAATTTTATAACTCAACCCATGTACAAAGCCTACAATAGGCTCCCTGTTACGGCTCTTGAACATTGTCAAGCAATTGTAAGAGATCCAAATCCTTTTCAATCAAATCATCATTTCTTCATATTCACATCCGTAGGTATTGGTTTAGAATTAATATGTTTCTTTTTGCTATAACTCCAAACTTCACCCTCAGAAAATCCTATGGGATTCAAAGAAGTAACATAATTGTGTGATAAAGTATAATGCCTGTTTCTTACCATGGCTTTCTTCTCCACCTTGGTAGCATACTATATCATGTCATCAAGAGTCATAATAGGCTTAACCTAAGCCATTGATGAAATTTTATCACTCAACCCATGTACAAAGCACACAATGGCTCCCTGCTGCGGCTCTTGATCAACCCATGTACAAAGCATATAATGGCTCCCTGCTGCGGCTCTTGAACATTGCCAATCAATTGTAAGAGATTCAAATCCTTTTCAGTCAAATCACTGTTTCTTTATATTCACATCCATAGGTGTTGGTTTAGCCTCAATATGTTTCTTCTTGCTATCACACCAAACTTCACTCTCAGAAACTCCTACGGGATTCAAAGAAGTAACATAATTGTGGGATAAGGTATAATGCTATTTTCTTACCATGGCTTTCTTCTGTACATTGTTAGCATGCTATATCACGTCATCAAGAGTCATATTAGGCTTAAGCTAAGCCATTGATGAAATTTTATCACTTAACCCATGTATAGAGCATACAATGGCTCCCTGCTACGGCTCTTGAACATTGCCAAGCAATTGTAAGAGATCCACATCCTTTTCAATCAAATCACTGTTTATTCATATTCACATCCATAGGTGTTGGTTTAGCCTCAATATGTTTTATTCCTGTTATAACTCCAAACTTCACACTCTAAAACTCCTATGGGATTTAAAGAAATAACATAATTGTATGATACGGTATAATGCATGTTTCTTACCATGGCTTTCTTCTCCACCTTGGTAGCATGCTATATCATGTCATCAAGAGTCATAATAGGCTTAAGATAAGCCATTGATGAAATTTTATCACTCAACCAATGTACAAAAGCCTACAATGGTATCCTGCTGCGGCTCTTGAACATTGCCAATAAATTGTAAGAGATTCAAATCCTTTTCAATCAAATCACTCTTTCTTCATATTCACATACATAGGTGTTGGTTTAGCCTCAATATGTTTCATTCTTGCTATAACTCCAAACTTCACCCTCAGAAACTCCTATGGAATTCAAAGAAGTAACATGATTGTGGGATAAGGTATAATGCTTGTTTCTTACCATGGCTTTCTTCTTCACCTTGGTAGCATGCTATATCATGTCATCAATAGTCATAATAGGCTTAAGCTAATCCATTGATGAAATTTTATCACTCAGCCCATGTATAAAGCATACAATGGCTCCCTGCTACGACTCTTGAACATTGCCAAGCAATTGTAAGAGATCCAAATCCTTTTCAATCAAATCACTGTTTCTTCATATTCACATCCATAGGTGTTGGTTTAGCCTCAATACGTTTCATTCTTGCTATAACTCCAAACTTCAAAATCAGAAACTCCTATGTGATTCAAAGAAGTAACATGATTGTGGGATACGGTATAATGCTTGTTTCTTACCATGGCTTTCTTCTTCACCTTGGTAGCATGCTATATGATGTCATCAAGAGTCATAATAGGCTTAAGCTAAGCCGTTGATGAAATTTTATCACTCAACCCATGTATAAAGCATACAATGGCTCCCTGCTACGGCTCTTGAACATTGCCAAGCAATTGTAAGAGATTCACATCCTTTTCAATCAAATCACTGTTTCTTCATATTCACATCCATAGGTGTTGGTTTAGCCTCAATATATTTCATTCTTTCTATAACTCCAAACTTCACCCTCAGAAACTCCTATGGGATTCAAAGAAGTAACATAATTGTGGGATAAGGTGTAATGCTTGTTTCTTACCATGGCTTTCGTCTCCACCTTGGTAGCATGCTAGATCACGCCATCAGGAGTCAAAATAGGCTTAAGGTAAGCCATTGATGAAATTTATCACTCAACCCATGTACAAAGCCGACAATGGCTCCCTGGTGCGGCTCTTGAACATTGCAAAGCAATTGTAAGAGATTCAAATCCTTTTCAATCAAATCATTGTTTCTTCATATTCACATCCATAGGTGTTGGTTTAGCCTCAATATGTTTCATTCTTGTTATAACTCCAAACTTCACCCTCAGAAACTCCTATGGGATTTAAAGAAGTAACATAATTGTGTGATAAGGTATAATGCTTGTTTCTTACCAAGACTTTCTTCTCCACCTTGGTAGCATGCTATATCACGTCATCAAGAGTCATAATAGGCTTAAGATAAGCCATTGATGAAATTTTATCACTCAAACAATGTATAAAAGGCTACAATGGTATCCTGCTGCGGCTCTTGAACATTGCCAAGAAATTGTAAGAGATTCAAATACTTTTCAATCAAATCACTCTTTCTTCATATTCACATCCATAGGTGTTGGTTTACCCTCAATTTGTTTTATTCTTGCTATAACTCTAAACTTTACCCTCAGAAACTCCTATGGGATCCAAAGAAGTAACATGATTGTGGGATAAGGTATAATGCTTGTTTCTTACCATGGCTTTCTTCTCCACCTTGGTAGCATGCTATATCATGTCATCAAGAGTCATAATAGGCTTAAGCTAAGCCATTGATGAAATTTTATCACTCAACCCATGTACAAAGCATACAATGGCTCCCTGCTTGAACATTGTCAATCAATTGTAAGTGATTCAAATCCTTTTTAGTCAAATCACTGTTTCTTTATATTTACATCCATAGGTGTTGGTTTAGCCTCAATATGTTTGTTCTTGCTATCACACCAAACTTCACTCTCAGAAACTCCTATGGGATTCAAAGAAGTAACATAATCATAGGATAAGGTATAATGCTATTTTCTTACCATGGCTTTCTTTTGTACATTGTTAGCATGCTATATCACGTCATCAAGAGTCATATTAGGCTTAAGCTAAGCCATTGATGAAATTTTATCACTCAACCCATGTATAAAGCATATAATGGCTCCCTGCTACGGCTCTTGAACATTGCCAAGCAATTGTAAGAGATCCACATCCTTTTCAATCAAATCACTATTTATTCATATTCACATCCATAGGTGTTGGTTTAGCCTCAATATATTTCATTCGTTATATAACTCCAAACTTCACCCTCAGAAACTCCTATGGGATTCAAGGAGTAACATAATTGTGGGATAAGGTATAATGCTTGTTTCTTACCATGGCTTTCGTCTCCACCTTGGTAGCATGCTAGATCACGTCATCAAGAGTCAAAATAGGCTTAAGGTAAGCCATTGATGAAATTTTATCACCCAACCCATGTACAAAGCCGACAATGGCTCCCTGTTGCGGCTCTTGAACATTGCAAAGCAATTGTAAGGGATTCAAATCCTTTTCAATCAAATTATTGTTTCTTTATATTTACATCCATAGGTGTTAATTTAGCCTCAATATGTTTGTTCTTGCTATCACACCAAACTTCACTCTCAGAAACTCCTATGGGATTCAAAGAAGTAACATAATCATAGGATAAGGTATAATGCTATTTTCTTACCATGGCTTTCTTTTGTACATTGTTAGCATGCTATATCACGTCATCAAGAGTCATATTAGGCTTAAGCTAAGCCATTGATGAAATTTTATCACTCAACCCATGTATAAAGCATATAATGGCTCCCTGCTACGGCTCTTGAACATTGCCAAGCAATTGTAAGAGATCCACATCCTTTTCAATCAAATCACTATTTATTCATATTCACATCCATAGGTGTTGGTTTAGCCTCAATATATTTCATTCGTTATATAACTCCAAACTTCACCCTCAGAAACTCCTATGGGATTCAAGGAGTAACATAATTGTGGGATAAGGTATAATGCTTGTTTCTTACCATGGCTTTCGTCTCCACCTTGGTAGCATGCTAGATCACGTCATCAAGAGTCAAAATAGGCTTAAGGTAAGCCATTGATGAAATTTTATCACCCAACCCATGTACAAAGCCGACAATGGCTCCCTGTTGCGGCTCTTGAACATTGCAAAGCAATTGTAAGGGATTCAAATCCTTTTCAATCAAATTATTGTTTCTTTATATTCACATCCATAGGTGTTGGTTTAGCCTCAATATGTTTCATTCTTGTTATAACTCCAAACTTCAGCCTCAGAAACTCCTATGGGATTTAAAGAAGTGACATAATTGTGTGATAAAGTATAATGCTTGTTTCTTACCATGGCTTTCTTCTCCACCTTGGTAGCATGCTATATCACGTCATCAAGAGTCATAATTGGCTTAAGATAAGCCATTGATGAAATTTTATCACTCAACCAATGTATAAAAGCCTACAATGGTATCCTGCTGCGGCTCTTGAACATTGCCAAGAAATTGTAAGAGATTCAAATACTTTTCAATCTAATCACTCTTTCTTCATATTCATATCCATAGGTGTTGGTTTAGCCTCAATATGTTTCATTCTTGCTATCACTCCAAACTTCAACCTCATAAACTCCTATGGGATTCAAAGAAGTAACATGATTGTGTGATAAGGTATAATGCTTGTTTCTTACCATGGCTTTCTTCTCCACCTTGGTAGCATGCTATATCATGTCATCAAGAGTCATAATAGGCTTAAGCTAAGCCATTGATGAAATTTTATCACTCAACCCATGTACAAAGCACACAATGGCTACCTGCTGCGGCTCTTGATCAACCCATGTACAAAGCATACAATGGCTCCCTGCTGCGACTCTTGAACATTGCCAATCAATTGTAAGAGATTCAAATCCTTTTCAGTCAAATCACTGTTTCTTTATATTCACATCCATAGGTGTTGGTTTAGCCTCAATATGTTTCTTCTTGCTATCACACCAAACTTCACTCTCAGAAACTCCTATGGGATTCAAAGAAGTAACATAATTGTGGGATAAGGTATAATGCTATTTTCTTACCATGGCTTTCTTCTGTACATTGTTAGCATGCTATATCACGTCATCAAGAGTCATATTAGGCTTAAGCTAAGCCACTGATGAAATTTTATCACTTAACCCATGTATAAAGCATACAATGGCTCCCTGCTACGGCTCTTGAACATTGCCAAGCAATTGTAAGAGATTCACATCCTTTTCAATCAAATCACTGTTTCTTCATATTCACATCCATAGGTGTTGGTTTAGCCTCCATATATGATATATCATGGTTTTTATGGGTTTTAACTATGATATAAGAGTCTTTAATCGTGTCTTTTTGGTGTTTTTAGAGTCTATTAGAGTCTTTTATCTACAGGTATGCATTTAGGACTAATGTGAAGAATATGGGAGATTTTGGAGCAAAGACCAAGAAGTTGCATCGAAGGATCATGTTTTGAGGCGATATGTGACTTGGTGTCGATCGACACCAGCCATGCGTGTCGATCGACACCACAGGCGGACAACTTCGGAGATTTTGGAAGATTTACAATTTTGCCCAGAAGTTTCCATTATTTCAGCATTAGTCCCTGTACGAGTTTTTAGCTATATATTGTGTTTTAGATCAGAGTTTTAGGGATTATCAAGCAACAGACCCTCTTCCTATCTCAAGCTTGTATCATCTTTCTCTAATCTTTGATACTCTTTGTTCTCTACTCTTATTTTCTATTATATTGAATGATTTCTATTCATATCATGATGATTGTTGCTTTCACCATGTCTGAGTAGTTCCCTTGTTAGGCTATGGGTTTTCAAAGGTTTCTGAGGAATTGTTGAACCAGTGATTTATTAGGGTTAATTGATAGAGTTCTTCATCTAGGATTGAACTTATTGCTTATTCTAGATTCGCGACCTAGAATCTGATTTAGGGTTGTTAATTGACACGAAAGTGTAATTGATTGCTAGATCTATCTTAGGTGAGCAAAATACCTATCTGCAAAGGAATTTGATTTAGGGATTTTGTGAACAAATTGAACCTGATCATTACTGCTTGTCTGGATCTTAGAATTTAGCAAAGGAATTTGGAATTCTAGATTCAGGGATAGATAGTTTACGCAGCGGAAGCTGGTAGGTTTTACAATTGTGTTTGAGTTCTAGAACGGTTCTTAATTATAATCCTGATGATTCAATTGATTCACAGTTCTGAAGATTCCTGAGATTTCCCTATGCCTAGCACTTTTCTCCATTGATTTACACTTTGTTTAATTATCCGCACTGCAATTTCATTACATTATACTTTATTTAGCATAATACTTTTACTGAGATTTATTGGGTATTTCATAGTCCTTGTGGATTCGATCCCTAAGTACTACAGTGATCTCTTAATTTGAGAGAGTAGCTCAGGGTAAATTTGAGCATATCAAATTTACCATTAGATTTAAGTTTAAGTTTTTGTCTAAATTTTCTTTTATTTTGTTACTGATTTCGTTCTTTCTTTCTTTCTTGTGTGTTTCAGTTGCATGCCTAATCGCAAAACTCGGAGCAACAAGAATCTTGAGCTAGCAACCCTTTCAAATCAAGAGCTAGCTAAGTTAGAACGAAGAACCCGGACAGCGAAGAATTCAGAAGCGATGTTGCGTACTATCATCATGGCTGATGAACATGGAGTTCTCCGGGACAGAGATGGTCATGCGTACAATGCAGAGGGCCAAAGGATTGATGACGACGGCCAAGTCATTGTCGAAGCTGAAGTACCCGTCCAGGGTGCTGGTGTCGACCGACACCCACCACCTGGTGTCGATCGACACCTACCAGCGGCTGGTGGTGTTTTGGTTGGACAAGATGCACCTGGTGCTTTAGGTCCACGCGCAATGACATTGGGGGATTACAACCGGCCAGAGCAGTTCTATGCCAACCGGTCTGCCATCCGCCCGCCTCCGTTTCAAAGGAATGACTTTGAACTCAAACCTGCATACTACACGCTTGTAGGTCAGAACCCTTTCCACGGGCTATCACATGAGCACCCTATGGATCACATTGAGCGGTTTGAGGATCTAGTCACTAGCATCAAGGCCAACGGGGTGTCAAACGACTATCTGTTCTGTAAGCTCTTCCCATACTCTCTTGCTGGGGAAGCAGCTTATTGGCTTAAGCAGTTGAAGCCGGGATCACTAACCACTTGGGAGGACACTAAAAATGCTTTCCTGAACAACTTTTATAATGATGCACGGTCTGAAGAGCTGAGGACGAAGATTTCAGCCTTCTCTCAAGGGCCTACAGAAGCATTTAAGGCCGCTTGGGCGAGGTTCAGGGCTTATCAGAGAGATTGTCCACACCACGGGTTCAGTGAAGTTCAGTTGCTTGGGATTTTCTTCAGGGGTATCGATTGGAGGTATCAGATGGCTCTAGATACTTCAAGTAATGGCAACTTCAATACCAGATATCCTGACGATGCTGTGGTACTAATAGAGAATTTGGCTTCAAGCAACAGCACTAAGAATGCTGATTTCGAGAGAAAGAAGCAAGCTGGTAACTTAGATGGAAGTCAGATAGCTGAGGTGAAGGCGAAACTTGATACGGTTCACAACCTTCTAATAAACAAGAAGCAGGTCCATTTTGCTGCTGAGGTTGAAACCTATGAGCCAGTGAATGATCATGAGGAACAGGATGTTAACTATGTCGGTGGCACAGGCTTTCAGCGTTTCGGTAACTCACAAGGAAACCGAGGCTTCAATGGGGGCAGTCCGCGAGGCAACTATCAAGGGAATCAGTCCTCCTCTACCTTCACACAGCAGCCTCAGTATCAGAAGCCCTATCAGAGCAACAACAACTTCAATCAGAGGAACTATGGCTCATCTTCATATCAGAGCGTTCCACCACCTACTACAGAGAGCAAGATGGAATTGATGCTTGAGCAGATTCTAGAAGGTCAACAGAAGATTACAGTGGAATTCAATGGAAAGCTAGATTCACTGTATCAGGATCTGAATGGGAAGTTTGAGCAGTTGAACACTCACGTCAAGAAATTAGACACTCAGGTTGCTCAGACAGCTGGAGCTATTTAGAGACAAGACGGTTTTCTCCCTGGGAAGACAGACACTAATCCAAGGCATCCAGTGAATGCCATCTCATTGAGGAGTGGGAAGAAGGTTGAGCCTGTGATCAGGAGTACTCTGACACCTGAAGAGAAGATAGACTTAGAAGAGGTCGAAGACGAATATGTTGTTCCTCCGGAGTTAGTGCCGATCGACACCAACACTCTGTGTCGATCGACACCAGTTGACACAGAAGGGATTGACAAGGACAAAGCTGTGTCGATCGCTACAAAGGACACGACACTGGATGTTAGTGTCGATCGGCACCCTTCACAGACAGACAAGGCTTCTTCATCATCTGCTAAGCCGATCACCGAATCATCATACAAACCAAGGATCCCTTATCCTCGAAACCCCAGGAAGTCTAAGCAAGAGATGGAAAATGCCAGGTGTAAGGCTATGATGGACAAGCTCATTGTTGAGTTACCGTTGCTTGATGCCATCAAAACATCCCCCGTAATCAGACGGTACGTGAAACGCATGGTCACTAAGGATTTGAATGTTGAACAGGGTGCGATGATGATTTCCGCACAGGTTAGTGCCGTGATTCAGAACAAGATTCCAGAGAAGCTTCCAGACCTAGGTAGTTTCGTTCTTGACTGCACCATCTTTGCAGAGAAGTTCGAACGGTCTTTATGTGATCTTGGTTCTAGTGTGAATTTGATGCCCAGATCAGTTGCTGTGAATCTTGGTATGACAGACTTCCAGCCGACAAGGATTACTCTCATCCTTGCTGATCGTTCCGTTCGTCTTCCAGACGGTATCCTTGAGGATGTTCCTATCAAGATAGGAGGTTGCTTGATTCCTACGGATTTCGTTGTGTTGACATATGAGGAAGAGCCTAAGGACCCGTTGATATTGGGACGACCATTCTTGGCTATAGCTGGTGCCATGATTGATGTCAGAAGGGGACGCATTGGTCTGAATGTAGACGATTTAGTTATGAACTTTGAGATGGATAAGCTTGTAAAGCGGCCTACGATCGACGGTCAGACCTTCTGCGTCGAGACTCTCTTGGATCTTGTTGAGGAGAGTTTCAAAGAGTTGCATTGTGAGGACCCTCTGGAACGTGCTTTGATTGCTTCAGTGGATGAGGTTGAGCATTTAGATGATATTGCTGCTGGGTATGTCAAGCTAATGGATGCAACCAAGGAAGTGATGCACGTAACGGGTGTCGATCGACACCCATCACTGGTGTCGATCGACACCGGTGTCCGGACAGACAAGAAAGCAGCTGATTGGAGCTTTGAGCAAGCTCCAAAGATAGAGCTTAAGCAACTCCCTGCGGGGCTCAGGTACGCATTCCTTGGTGAACATAATTCATATCCTGTTATTGTTAATGCGTCCTTGAACAACGCAGAGCTCACCCTATTGCTAAGTAAGCTGCGCAAGTTTCGCAAGGCTCTTGGCTATTCTCTTGATGACATTTCAGGTATCTCTCCAGATCTGTGCATGCATAGGATACATCTTGAGGATGAGACTAAGTCATCAATTGAACATCAGAGACGACTGAATCCAAACCTGAAGGATGTGGTTAAGAAAGAGATCATGAAGCTATTGGATGCAGGGATCATCTATCCGATTTCCGACAGTGATTGGGTAAGTCCAGTGCATGTTGTACCTAAGAAAGGAGGAGTCACAGTGGTACAGAATGAGAAGAATGAGCTGACACCGACTAGGACTGTGACAGGGCACATAATGTGCATTTATTATAGGAAGTTGAACGCCGCTACAAGGAAGGATCATTTTCCTTTGCCCTTCATTGATCAGATGCTTGAGCGGACTACAGACCTGGTGTCGATCGACACCACTCGTCTGTGTCGATCGACACCCATACCACGGATTCAGGTTTTGTGTTCTAATATTTTGACTTTTTCACTTTGGTTCATCAGTTTTATTTCCTTTTCACCAACTCCTTGCTTGATAACACTGGGGACAGTGTTGTTTAAGTCTGGGGGAGGTAGTTACTAACATCATTCTTTTTGTTTTCTTAGAGTCAGTCCAATTTTTGTTTTATTGAGTCAAAATTTAGTTTGGAAACTATGATTTTTCGAGGAAATCACCACATTTGCAGGAACTTCAGTGACCATTGATTCAAGCTTGACATGTGTCTGAGACTAATGAAAAACCCCAAGGCTGATCAACCTACCGATGTTACCCATGTTCACCTGAGCTTTCAAAGGATCCATCACTGACTTCGCCCATTAACCTGACTTTATTTTGCTTGTCCAGGGGCTTGAAATACATTGGATCGGACTCTCCCTTCAGTCCTGAAAGACTTGTCTGTGTGAGTATGGTTCCCCTCTCTCTTCCCTTCATAAATATTAAAAAAAAAAAAAAATATATATATATATATATATATATATATATATATACTAAGCAGTAAAAGATGAAATGATTTTCTTTTGAGTAGAGAGGTAGGAAAATTTCCAGTGACCTCATTATTCTACTTTGAAAGGAATGATCACACAAAGGTTGGAAGCGAGGTTAGGAAAATTTCCCGTGATACCATTATTCGCCTACACCTTTGATATAATTAACTGCAGAAGTGAGAAAAGGGAGAGGAAAGGAACCAGAAGTAAAGACAGTCTGTGTGTTCAGGAAAACTGATTGAGAAAGAGTCCATGTGTCCTTTGATTGATACTCTCTAGATGAGTCTTCACCTTAGTTTATAGAAGTCAGTATGGTGAATTTGGATTGTTTATTTGAACTGTGGAGTTGTTTGGGACAGTTGCTAAGTCTGGGGGAAGTACATGGTGGTCTGGACCTTGTCAGGTAAGAATTTCCAGTGGCTTTACTATGGTGAATGTGAGTGTGGTGCTCTTATGACAAAATGAGTTTCCTGTGTTTTCAAACTTCTTTCACAGGCTGAGTCTCTGTTTTGCTTGAGGGCAAGCAAAAGCTAAGTCTGGGGGAGTTGATATATCATGGTTTTTATGGGTTTTAACTATGATATAAGAGTCTTTAATCGTGTCTTTTTGGTGTTTTTAGAGTCTATTAGAGTCTTTTATCTACAGGTATGCATTTAGGACTAATGTGAAGAATATGGGAGATTTTGGAGCAAAGACCAAGAAGTTGCATCGAAGGATCATGTTTTGAGGCGATATGTGACTTGGTGTCGATCGACACCAGCCATGCGTGTCGATCGACACCACAGGCGGACAACTTCGGAGATTTTGGAAGATTTACAATTTTGCCCAGAAGTTTCCATTATTTCAGCATTAGTCCCTGTACGAGTTTTTAGCTATATATTGTGTTTTAGATCAGAGTTTTAGGGATTATCAAGCAACAGACCCTCTTCCTATCTCAAGCTTGTATCATCTTTCTCTAATCTTTGATACTCTTTGTTCTCTACTCTTATTTTCTATTATATTGAATGATTTCTATTCATATCATGATGATTGTTGCTTTCACCATGTCTGAGTAGTTCCCTTGTTAGGCTATGGGTTTTCAAAGGTTTCTGAGGAATTGTTGAACCAGTGATTTATTAGGGTTAATTGATAGAGTTCTTCATCTAGGATTGAACTTATTGCTTATTCTAGATTCGCGACCTAGAATCTGATTTAGGGTTGTTAATTGACACGAAAGTGTAATTGATTGCTAGATCTATCTTAGGTGAGCAAAATACCTATCTGCAAAGGAATTTGATTTAGGGATTTTGTGAACAAATTGAACCTGATCATTACTGCTTGTCTGGATCTTAGAATTTAGCAAAGGAATTTGGAATTCTAGATTCAGGGATAGATAGTTTACGCAGCGGAAGCTGGTAGGTTTTACAATTGTGTTTGAGTTCTAGAACGGTTCTTAATTATAATCCTGATGATTCAATTGATTCACAGTTCTGAAGATTCCTGAGATTTCCCTATCCCTAGCACTTTTCTCCATTGATTTACACTTTGTTTAATTATCCGCACTGCAATTTCATTACATTTTACTTTATTTAGCATAATACTTTTACGTAGATTTATTGGGTATTTCATAGTCCTTGTGGATTCGATCCCTAAGTACTACAGTGATCTCTTAATTTGAGAGAGTAGCTCAGGGTAAATTTGAGCATATCAAGAGTCATAATAGGCTTAAGCTAAGCCATTGATGAAATTTTATCACTCAACCCATGTACAAAGCATACAATGGCTCCCTGCTTGAACATTGTCAATCAATTGTAAGAGATTCAAATCCTTTTTAGTTAAATCACTGTTTCTTTATATTTACATCCATAGGTGTTGGTTTAGCCTCAATATGTTTGTTCTTGCTATCACACCAAACTTCACTCTCAGAAACTCCTATGGGATTCAAAAAAGTAACATAATCATAGGATAAGGTATAATGCTATTTTCTTACCATGGCTTTCTTTTGTACATTGTTAGCATGCTATATCACGTCATCAAGAGTCATATTAGGCTTAAGCTAAGCCATTGATGAAATTTTATCACTCAACCCATATATAAAGCATACAATGGCTCCCTGCTACGGCTCTTGAACATTGCCAAGCAATTGTAAGAGATCCACATCCTTTTCAATCAAATCACTATTTATTCATATTCACATCCATAGGTGTTGGTTTAGCCTCAATATATTTCATTCTTTATATAACTCCAAACTTCACCCTCAGAAACTCCTATGGGATTCAAGGAGTAACATAATTGTGGGATAAGGTATAATGCTTGTTTCTTACCATGGCTTTCGTCTCCACCTTGGTAGCATGCTAGATCACGTCATCAAGAGTCAAAATAGGCTTAAGGTAAGCCATTGATGAAATTTTATCACCCAACCCATGTACGAAGCCGACAATGGCTCCCTGTTGCGGCTCTTGAACATTGCAAAACAATTGTAAGGGATTCAAATCCTTTTCAATCAAATTATTGTTTCTTCATATTCACATCCATAGGTGTTGGTTTAGCCTCAATATCTTTCATTCTTGTTATAACTCCAAACTTCACGCTCAGAAACTCCTATGGGATTTAAAGAAGTGACATAATTGTGTGATAAAGTATAATGCCTGTTTCTTACCATGGCTTTCTTCTCCACCTTGGTAGCATGCTATATCACGTCATCAAGAGTCATAATTGGCTTAAGATAAGCCATTGATGAAATTTTATCACTCAACCAATGTATAAAAGCCTACAATGGTATCCTGCTGCGGCTCTTGAACATTGCCAAGAAATTGTAAGAGATTCAAATACTTTTCAATCTAATCACTCTTTCTTCATATTCACATCCATAGGTGTTGGTTTAGCCTCAATATGTTTCATTCTTGCTATACCTCCAAACTTCAACCTCAGAAACTCCTATGGGATTCAAAGAAGTAACATGATTGTGTGATAAGGTATAATGCATGTTTCTTACCATGGCTTTCTTCTCCACCTTGGTAGCATGCTATATCATGTCATCAAGAGTCATAATAGGCTTAAGCTAAGCCATTGACGAAATTTTACCACTCAACCCATGTACAAAGCATACAATGGCTCCCTGCTTGAACATTGCCAATCAATTGTAAGAGATTCAACTCCTTTTTATTTAAATCAGTGTTTCTTTATATTCACATCCATAAGTGTTGGTTTAGCCTCAATATCTTTCATTCTTGCTATAACTCCAAACTTCACTCTCAGAAACTCCTATGGGATTCAAAGAAGTAACATGATTCTGGGATAAGGTATAATGCTTGTTTCTTACCATGGCTTTCTTCTTCACCTTGGTAGCATGCTATATCATGTCATCAATAGTCAATATAGGCTTAAGCTAATCCATTGATGAAATTTTATCACTCAACCCATGTATAAAGCATACAATGGCTCCCTGCTATGGCTCTTAAACATTGCCAAGCAATTGTAAGAGATTCAAATCCTTTTCAATCAAATCATTGTTTTTTCATATTCACATCCATAGGTGTTGGTTTAGCCTCAATATATTTCATTCTTTCTATAACTCCAAACTTCACCCTCAGAAACTCCTATGGGATTCAAAGAAGTAACATAATTGTGAAATAAGGTATAATGCTTGTTTCTTACCATGGCTTTCGTCTCCACCTTGGTAGCATGCTAGATCACCCCATCAGGAGTCAAAATAGGCTTAAGGTAAGCCATTGATGAAATTTCATCACTCAACCCATGTACAAAGCCGACAATGGCTCCCTGCTGCGGCTCTTGAACATTGCAAAGCAATTGTAAGAGATTCAAATCCTTTTCAATCAAATCATTGTTTCTTCATATTCACATCCATAGGTGTTAGTTTAGCCTCAATATGTTTCATACTTGTTATAACTCCAAACTTCACCCTCAGAAAATCCTATTTGATTTAAAAAAGTAACATAATTGTGTGATAAGGAATAATGCTTGTTTCTTACCATGGATTTCTTCTCCACCTTGGTAGCATGCTAGATCACGCCATCAAGAGTCAAAATAGGCTTAAGGTAAGACATTGATGAAATTTTATCACTCAACCCATGTACAAAGCCGACAATGGCTCCCTGCTGCGGCTCTTGAACATTGCAAAGCAATTGTAAGAGATTCAAATCCTTTTCAATCAAATCATTGTTTTTCATATTCACATCCATAGGTGTTGGTTTAGCCTCAATATGTTTCATTCTTGTTATAACTCCAAACTTCACCCTTAGAAACTCCTATGGGATTCAAAGAAGTAACATAATTGTGTGATAAGGTATAATGCTTGTATCTTACCATGGCTTTCTTCTCCACCTTGGTAGCATGCTATATCACATCATCAAGAGTCATAATAGGCTTAAGATAAGCCATTGATGAAATTTTATCACTCAAACAATGTATAAAAGGCTACAATGGTATCCTGCTGCGGCTCTTGAACATTGCCAAGAAATTGTAAGAGATTCAAATATTTTTCAATCAAATCACTCTTTCTTCATATTCACATCCATAGGTGTTGGTTTAGCCTCAATTTGTTTCATTCTTGCTATAACTCCAAACTTTACCCTCAGAAACTCCTATTGGATTCAAAGAAGTAACATTATTGTGGGATAAGGTATAATGCTTGTTTCTTACCGTGGATTTCTTCTCCACCTTGGTAGCATGCTATATCATGTCATCAAGAGTCATAATATGCTTAAGCTAAGCCATTGATGAAATTTTATCACTCAACCCATGTACAAAGCATATAATGGCTCCCTGCTGTGTCTCCTGAACATTGCCAATCAATTGTAAGAGATTCAAATCCTTTTTAGTCAAATCCCTCTTTCTTTATATTCACATCCATAGGTGTTGGTTTAGCCTCCATATGTTTCTTCTTGCTACCGCACCAAACTTCACTCTCAGAAACTACTATGAGATTCAAAGAAGTAACATAATTGAGGGATAAGGTATAATGCTATTTTCTTACCATGGCTTTCTTCTGTACATTGTTAGCATGCTATATCACGTCATCAAGAGTCATATTAGGCTTAAGCTAAGCCATTGATGAAATTTTATCACTCAACCCATGTATAAAGCATACAATGGCTCCCTGCTACGGCTCTTGAACATTGCCAAGCAATTGTAAGAGATCCACATCCTTTTCAATCAAATCATTGTTTATTCATATTCATATCCATAGGTGTTGGTTTAGCCTCAATATATTTCATTCTTTCTATAACTCCAAACTTCACCCTCAGAAACTCCTATGGGATTTAAAGAAGTAACATAATTGTGTGATAAGGTATAATGCTTGTTTCTTACCATGGCTTTCTTCTCCACCTTGGTAGCATGCTATATCACGTCATCAGGAGTCATAATTGGCTTAAGATAAGCCATTGATGAAATTTTATCACTCAACCAATGTATAAAAGCCTACAATGGTATCCTGCTACGGCTCTTAAACATTGCCAAGAAATTGTAAGAGATTCAAATACTTTTCAATCAAATCACTATTTATTCATATTCCCATCCATAGGTGTTGGTTTAGCCTCAATATATTTCATTCTTTATATAACTCCAAACTTCACCCTCAGAAACTCCTATGGGATTCAAGGAGTAACATAATTGTGGGATAAGGTATAATGCTTGTTTCTTACCATGGCTTTTGTCTCCACCTTGGTAGCATGCTAGATCACGTCATCAAGAGTCAAAATAGGGTTAAGGTAAGCCACTGATGAAATTTTATCACCCAACCCATGTACAAAGCCGACAATGGCTCCCTGTTGCGACTCTTGAACATTGCAAAGCAATTGTAAGAGATTCAAATCCTTTTCAATCAAATTATTGTTTCTTCATATTCACATCCATAGGTGTTGGTTTAGCCTCAATATGTTTCATTCTTGTTATAACTCCAAACTTCACCCTCAGAAACTCCTATGGAGTTCAAAGAAGTAACATAATTGTGTGATAAAGTATAATGCTTGTTTCTTACCATGGCTTTCTTCTCCACCTTGGTAGCATGCTATATCACGTCATCAAGAGTCATAATTGGCTTAAGATAAGCCATTGATGAAATTTTATCACTCAACCAATGTATAAAAGCCTACAATGGTATCCTGCTGCGGCTCTTGAACATTGCCAAGAAATTGTAAGAGATTCAAATACTTTTCAATCTAATCACTCTTTCTTCATATTCACATCCATAGGTGTTGGTTTAGCTTCAATATGTTTCATTCTTGTTATAACTCCAAACTTCACCCTCAGAAAATCCTATGGGATTTAAAAAAGTAACATAATTGTGTGATAAGGTATAATGCTTGTTTCTTACCATGGCTTTCTTCTCCACCTTGGTAGCATGCTAGAGCACGCCATCAAGAGTCAAAATAGGCTTAAGGTAAGACATTGATGAAATTTTATCACTCAACCCATGTACAAAGCCGACAATGGCTCCCTGCTGTGGCTCTTGAACATTGCAAAGCAATTGTAAGAGATTCAAATCCTTTTCAATCAAATCATTGTTTTTTCATATTCACATCCATAGGTGTTGGTTTAGCCTCAATATGTTTCATTCTTGTTATAACTCCAAACTTCACCCTTAGAAACTCCTATGGGATTCAAAGAAGTAACATAATTGTGTGATAAGGTATAATGCTTGTATCTTACCATGGCTTTCTTCTCCACCTTGGTAGCATGCTATATCACATCATCAAGAGTCATAATAGGCTTAAGATAAGCCATTGATGAAATTTTATCACTCAAACAATGTATAAAAGGCTACAATGGTATCCTGCTGCGGCTCTTGAACATTGCCAAGAAATGGTAAGAGATTCAAATACTTTTCAATCAAATCACTCTTTCTTTATATTCACATCCATAGTTGTTGGTTTAGCCTCAATATGTTTCTTCTTGCTACCACACCAAACTTCACTCTCAGAAATTACTATGAGATTCAAAGAAGTAACATAATTGAGGGATAAGGTATAATGCTATTTTCTTACCATGGCTTTCTTCTGTACATTTTTAGCATGCTATATCACGTCATCAAGAGTCATAATAGGCTTAAGTTAAGCCATTGATGAAATTTTATCACTCAACCCATGTATAAAGCATACAATGGCTCCCTGCTACGGCTCTTGAACATTGCCAAGCAATTGTAAGAGATTCACATCCTTTTCAATCAAATCACTGTTTATTTATATTCATATCCATAGGTGTTGGTTTAGCCTCAATATATTTCATTCTTTCTATAACTCCAAACTTCACCCTTAGAAACTCCTATGGGATTCAAAGAAGTAACATAATTGTGGGATATGGTATAATGCTTGTTTCTTACCATGGCTTTTGTCTCCACCTTGGTAGCATGCTAGATCACGTCATCAAGAGTCAAAATAGGCTTAAGGTAAGCCATTGATGAAATTTTATCACTCAACCCATGTACAAAGCCAACAATGGCTCCCTGCTGCAGCTCTTGAACATTGCAAAGCAATTGTAAGAGATTCAAATCCTTTTCAATCAAATCGTTGTTTCTTCATATTCACATCCATAGGTGTTGGTTTAGCCTCAATATGTTTCATTCTTGTTATAACTTCAAACTTCACCCTCAGAAACTCCTATGGGATTTAAAGAAGTAACAAAATTGTGTGATAAGGTATAATGCTTGTTTCTTACCATGGCTTTCTTCTCCACCTTGGTAGCATGCTATATCACGTCATCAAGAGTCATAATTGGCTTAAGATAAGCCATTGATGAAATTTTATCACTCAACCAATGTATAAAAGCCTACAATGGTATCCTGCTGCGGCTCTTGAACATTGCCAAAAAATTGTAAGAGATTCAAATACTTTTCAATCTAATCACTCTTTCTTCATATTCACATCCATAGGTGTTGGTTTAGCTTCAATATGTTTCATTCTTGTTATAACTCCAAACTTCACCCTCAGAAAATCCTATGGGATTTAAAAAAGTAACATAATTGTGTGATAAGGTATAATGCTTGTTTCTTACCATGGCTTTCTTCTCCACCTTGGTAGCATGCTAGATCACGCCATTAAGAGTCAAAATAGGCTTAAGGTAAGACATTGATGAAATTTTATCACTCAACCCATGTACAAAGCCGACAATGGCTCCCTGCTGCGGCTCTTGAACATTGCAAAGCAATTGTAAGAGATTCAAATCCTTTTCAATCAAATCATTGTTTTTTCATATTCACATCCATAGGTGTTGGTTTAGCATCAATATGTTTCATTCTTGTTATAACTCCAAACTTCACCCTTAGAAACTCCTATGGGATTCAAAGAAGTAACATAATTGTGTGATAAGGTATAATGCTTGTATCTTACCATGGCTTTCTTCTCCACCTTGGTAGCATGCTATATCACATCATCAAGAGTCATAATAGGCTTAAGATAAGCCATTGATGAAATTTTATCACTCAAACAATGTATAAAAGGCTACAATGGTATCCTGCTGCGGCTCTTGAACATTGCCAAGAAATGGTAAGAGATTCAAATACTTTTCAATCAAATCACTCTTTCTTCATATTCACATCCATAGGTGTTGGTTTAGCCTCAATTTGTTTCATTCTTGCTATAACTCCAAACTTCACCCTCAGAAACTCCTATGGGATTCAAAGAAGTAACATGATTGTGGGATAAGGTATAATGCTTGTTTCTTACCGTGGCTTTCTTCTCCACATTGGTAGCATGCTATATCATGTCATCAAGAGTCATAATAGGCTTAAGCTAAGCCATTGATGAAATTTTATCACTCAACCCATGTACAAAGCATACAATGGCTCCCTGCTGTGTCTCCTAAACATTGCCAATCAATTGTAAGAGATTCAAATCCTTTTTAGTCAAATCACTCTTTCTTTATATTCACATCCATAGGTGTTGGTTTAGCCTCCATATGTTTCTTCTTGCTACCGCACCAAACTTCACTCTCAGAAACTACTATGAGATTCAAAGAAGTAACATAATTGAGGGATAAGGTATAATGCTATTTTCTTACCATGGCTTTCTTCTGTACATTGTTAGCATGCTATATCACGTCATCAAGAGTCATATTAGGCTTAAGCTAAGCCATTGATGAAATTGTATCACTCAACCCATGTATAAAGCATACAATGGCTCCCTGCTACGGCTCTTGAACATTGCCAAGCAATTGTAAGAGATCCACATCCTTTTCAATCAAATCACTGTTTATTCATATTCATATCCATAGGTGTTGGTTTAGCCTAAATATATTTCATTCTTTATATAACTCCAAACTTCACCCTCAGAAACTCCTATGGGATTCAAAGAAGTAACATAATTGTGGGATATGGTATAATGCTTGTTTCTTACCATGGCTTTTGTCTCCACCTTGGTAGCATGCTAGATCACGTCATCAAGAGTCAAAACAGGCTTAAGGTAAGCCATTGATGAAATTTTATCACTCAACCCATGTACAAAGCCGACAATGGCTCCCTGCTGCGGCTCTTGAACATTGCAAAGCAATTGTAAGAGATTCAAATCCTTTTCAATCAAATCGTTGTTTCTTCATATTCACATCCATAGGTGTTGGTTTAGCCTCAATATGTTTCATTCTTGTTATAACTCCAAACTTCACCCTCAGAAACTCCTATGGGATTTAAAGAAGTAACATAATTGTGTGATAAGGTATAATGCTTGTTTCTTACCATGGCTTTCTTCTCCACCTTGGTAGCATGCTATATCACGTCATCAGGAGTCATAATTGGCTTAAGATAAGCCATTGATGAAATTTTATCACTCAACCAATGTATAAAAGCCTACAATGGTATCCTGCTGCGGCTCTTAAACATTGCCAAGAAATTGTAAGAGATTCAAAAACTTTTCAATCAAATCACTAGTTATTCATATTCCCATCCATAGGTGTTGGTTTAGCCTCAATATATTTCATTCTTTATATAACTCCAAACTTCACCCTCAGAAACTCCTATGGGATTCAAGGAGTAACATAATTGTGGGATAAGGTATAATGCTTGTTTCTTACCATGGCTTTCGTCTCCACCTTGGTAGCATGCTAGATCACGTCATCAAGAGTCAAAATAGGCTTAAGGTAAGCCACTGATGAAATTTTATCACCCAACCCATGTACAAAGCCGACAATGGCTCCCTGTTGCGACTCTTGAACATTGCAAAGCAATTGTAAGAGATTCAAATCCTTTTCAATCAAATTATTGTTTCTTCATATTCACATCCATAGGTGTTGGTTTAGCCTCAATATGTTTCATTCTTGTTATAACTCCAAACTTCACCCTCAGAAACTCCTATGGAGTTCAAAGAAGTAACATAATTGTGTGATAAAGTATAATGCTTGTTTCTTACCATGGCTTTCTTCTCCACCTTGGTAGCATGCTATATCACGTCATCAAGAGTCATAATTGGCTTAAGATAAGCCATTGATGAAATTTTATCACTCAACCAATGTATAAAAGCCTACAATGGTATCCTGCTGCGGCTCTTGAACATTGCCAAGAAATTGTAAGAGATTCAAATACTTTTCAATCTAATCACTCTTTCTTCATATTCACATCCATAGGTGTTGGTTTAGCTTCAATATGTTTCATTCTTGTTATAACTCCAAACTTCACCCTCAGAAAATCCTATGGGATTTAAAAAAGTAACATAATTGTGTGATAAGGTATAATGCTTGTTTCTTACCATGGCTTTTTTCTCCACCTTGGTAGCATGCTAGAGCACGCCATCAAGAGTCAAAATAGGCTTAAGGTAAGACATTGATGAAATTTTATCACTCAACCCATGTACAAAGCCGACAATGGCTCCCTGCTGCGGCTCTTGAACATTGCAAAGCAATTGTAAGAGATTCAAATCCTTTTCAATCAAATCATTGTTTTTTCATATTCACATCCATAGGTGTTGGTTTAGCCTCAATATGTTTCATTCTTGTTATAACTCCAAACTTCACCCTTAGAAACTCCTATGGGATTCAAAGAAGTAACATAATTGTGTGATAAGGTATAATGCTTGTATCTTACCATGGCTTTCTTCTCCACCTTGGTAGCATGCTATATCACATCATCAAGAGTCATAATAGGCTTAAGATAAGCCATTGATGAAATTTTATCACTCAAACAATGTATAAAAGGCTACAATGGTATCCTGCTGCGGCTCTTGAACATTGCCAAGAAATGGTAAGAGATTCAAATACTTTTCAATCAAATCACTCTTTCTTTATATTCACATCCATAGTTGTTGGTTTAGCCTCAATATGTTTCTTCTTGCTACCACACCAAACTTCACTCTCAGAAACTACTATGAGATTCAAAGAAGTAACATAATTGAGGGATAAGGTATAATGCTATTTTCTTACCATGGCTTTCTTCTGTACATTTTTAGCATGCTATATCTTACCATGGCTTTCTTCTCCACCTTGGTAGCATGCTATATCACATCATCAAGAGTCATAATAGGCTTAAGATAAGCCATTGATGAAATTTTATCACTCAAACAATGTATAAAAGGCTACAATGGTATCCTGCTGCGGCTCTTGAACATTGCCAAGAAATGGTAAGAGATTCAAATACTTTTCAATCAAATCACTCTTTCTTCATATTCACATCCATAGGTGTTGGTTTAGCCTCAATTTGTTTCATTCTTGCTATAACTCCAAACTTCACCCTCAGAAACTCCTATGGGATTCAAAGAAGTAAACTGATTGTGGGATAAGGTATAATGCTTGTTTCTTACCATGGCTTTCTTCTCCACCTTGGTAGCATGCTATATCATGTCATCAAGAGTCATAATATGCTTAAGCTAAGCCATTGATGAAATTTTATCACTCAACCCATGTATAAAGCATACAATGGCTCCCTGCTACGGCTCTTGAACATTGCCAAGCAATTGTAAGAGATCCACATCCTTTTCAATCAAATCACTGTTTATTCATATTCATATCCATAGGTGTTGGTTTAGCCTCAATATATTTCATTCTTTCTATAACTCCAAACTTCACCCTCAGAAACTCCTATGGGATTCAAAGAAGTAACATAATTGTGGGATAAGGTATAATGCTTGTTTCTTAGCATGGCTTTCTTCTTCACCTTGGTTGCATGCTATATCATGTCATCAATAGTCTTAATAGGCTTAAGCTAATCCATTGATGAAATTTTATCACTCAACCCATGTATAAAGCATACAATGGCTCCCTGCTACGACTCTTGAACATTGCCACGCAATTGTAAGATATCCAAATCCTTTTCAATCAAATCACTGTTTCTTCATATTCACATCTATAGGTGTTGGTTTAACCTCAATATATTTCATTCTTTCTATAACTCCAAACTTCACCCTCAGAAACTCCTATTGGATTCAAAGAAGTAACATAATTGTGGAATATGGTATAATGCTTGTTTCTTACCATGGCTTTCTTCTCCACCTTGGTAGCGCGCTAGATCAGGTCATAAAAAGTCATAATAGGCTTAAGGTAAGCCATTGATGAAATTTTATCACTCAACCCATGTACAAAGCCTACAACGGCTCCCTGCTGCTGTCATCAAAAGTCATATATGCTTGTTTGTATGAGATTCAAATCCTTTTCAATCAAATCATTGTTTCTTCTTATTCACATCCATAGGTGTTGGTTTAGCCTCAACATGTTTCATTCTTGCTATAACTCCAAACTTCACCCTCAGAAACTCCTATGGGATTCAAAGAAGTAAACTGATTGTGGGATAAGGTATAATGCTTGTTTCTTACCATGGCTTTCTTCTCCACCTTGGTAGCATGCTATATCATGTCATCAAGAGTCATAATATGCTTAAGCTAAGCCATTGATGAAATTTTATCACTCAACCCATGTATAAAGCATACAATGGCTCCTTGCTACGGCTCTTGAACATTGCCAAGCAATTGTAAGAGATCCACATCCTTTTCAATCAAATCACTGTTTATTCATATTCATATCCATAGGTGTTGGTTTAGCCTCAATATATTTCATTCTTTCTATAACTCCAAACTTCACCCTCAGAAACTCCTATGGGATTCAAAGAAGTAACATAATTGTGGGATATGGTATAATGCTTGTTTCTTACCATGGCTTTTGTCTCCACCTTAGTAGCATGCTAGATCACGTCATCAAGAGTCAAAATAGGCTTAAGGTAAGCCATTGATGAAATTTTATCACTCAACCCATGTACAAAGCCGACAATGGCTCCCTGCTGCGGCTCTTGAACATTGCAAAGCAATTGTAAGAGATTCAAAACCTTTTCAATCAAATCGTTGTTTCTTCATATTCACATCCATAGGTGTTGGTTTAGCCTCAATATGTTTCATTCTTGTTATAACTCCAAACTTCACCCTCAGAAACTCCTATGGGATTTAAAGAAGTAACATAATTGTGTGATAAGGTATAATGCTTGTTTCTTACCATGGCTTTCTTCTCCACCTTGGTAGCATGCTATATCACGTCATCAAGAGTCATAATTGGCTTAAGATAAGCCATTGATGAAATTTTATCACTCAACCAATGTATAAAAGCCTACAATGGTATCCTGCTGCGGCTCTTAAACATTGCCAAGAAATTGTAAGAGATTCAAATACTTTTCAATCAAATCACTATTTATTCATATTCACATCCATAAGTGTTGGTTTAGCCTCAATATATTTCATTCTTTATATAACTCCAAACTTCACCCTCAGAAACTCCTATGGGATTCAAGGAGTAACATAATTGTGGGATAAGGTATAATGCTTGTTTCTTACCATGGCTTTCGTCTCCACCTTGGTAGCATGCTAGATCACGTCATCAAGAGTCAAAATAGGCTTAAGGTAAGCCACTGATGAAATTTTATCACCCAACCCATGTACAAAGCCGACAATGGCTCCCTGTTGCGACTCTTGAACATTGCAAAGCAATTGTAAGAGATTCAAATCCTTTTCAATCAAATTATTGTTTCTTCATATTCACATCCATAGGTGTTGGTTTAGCCTCAATATGTTTCATTCTTGTTATAACTCCAAACTTCACCCTCAGAAACTCCTACGGGATTTAAAGAAGTGACATAATTGTGTGATAAAGTATAATGCTTGTTTCTTACCATGGCTTTCTTCTCCACCTTGGTAGCATGCTATATCACGTCATCAAGAGTCATAATTGGCTTAAGATAAGCCATTGATGAAATTTTATCACTCAACCAATGTATAAAAGCCTATAATGGTTCCCTGCTGCGGCACTTGAACATTGCCAAGAAATTGTAAGAGATTCAAATACTTTTCAATCTAATCACTCTTTCTTCATATTCACATCCATAGGTGTTGGTTTAGCTTCAATATGTTTCATTCTTGTTATAACTCCAAACTTCACCATCAGAAAATCCTATGGGATTTAAAAAAGTAACATAATTGTGTGATAAGGTATAATGCTTGTTTCTTACCATGGCTTTCTTCTCCACCTTGGTAGCATGCTAGATCACGCCATCAAGAGTCAAAATTGGCTTAAGGTAAGACATTGATGAAATTTTATCACTCAACCCATGTACAAAGCCGACAATGGCTCCCTGCTGCGGCTCTTGAACATTGCAAAGCAATTGTAAGAGATTCAAATCCTTTTCAATCAAATCATTTTTTTTTCATATTCAGATCCATAGGTGTTGGTTTAGCCTCAATATGTTTCATTCTTGTTATAACTCCAAACTTCACCCTTAGAAACTCCTATTGGATTCAAAGAAGTAACATAATTGTGTGATAAGGTATAATGCTTGTATCTTACCATGGCTTTCTTCTCCACCTTGGTAGCATGCTATATCACATCATCAAGAGTCATAATAGGCTTAAGATAAGCCATTGATGAAATTTTATCACTCAAACAATGTATAAAAGGCTACAATGGTATCCTGCTGCGGCTCTTGAACATTGCCAAGAAATGGTAAGAGATTCAGATACTTTTCAATCAAATCACTCTTTCTTCATATTCACATCCATAGGTGTTGGTTTAGCCTCAATTTGTTTCATTCTTGCTATAACTCCAAACTTCACCCTCAGAAACTCCTATGGGATTCAAAGAAGTAAACTGATTGTGGGATAAGGTATAATGCTTGTTTCTTACCATGGCTTTCTTCTCCACCTTGGTAGCATGCTATATCATGTCATCAAGAGTCATAATATGCTTAAGCTAAGCCATTGATGAAATTTTATCACTCAACCCATGTATAAAGCATACAATGGCTCCCTGCTACGGCTCTTGAACATTGCCAAGCAATTGTAAGTGATACACATCCTTTTCAATCAAATCACTGTTTATTCATATTCATATCCATAGGTGTTGGTTTAGCCTCAATATATTTCATTCTTTCTATAACTCCAAACTTCACCTTTAGAAACTCCTATGGGATTCAAAGAAGTAACATAATTGTGGGATATGGTATAATGCTTGTTTCTTACCATGGCTTTTGTCTCCAGCTTGGTAGCATGCTAGATCACGTCATCAAGAGTCAAAATAGGCTTAAGGTAAGCGATTTATGAAATTTTATCACTCAACCCATGTACAAAGCCGACAATGGCTCCCTGCTGCGGCTCTTGAACATTGCAAAGCAATTGTAAGAGATTCAAATCCTTTTCAATCAAATCGTTGTTTCTTCATATTCACATCCATAGGTGTTGGTTTAGCCTCAATATGTTTCATTCTTGTTATAACTCCAAACTTCACCCTCAGAAACTCCTATGGGATTTAAAGAAGTAACATAATTGTGTGATAAGGTATAATGCTTGTTTCTTACCATGGCTTTCTTCTCCACCTTGGTAGCATGCTATATCATGTCATCAAGAGTCATAATTGGCTTAAGATAAGCCATTGATGAAATTTTATCACTCAACCAATGTATAAAAGCCTACAATGGTATCCTGCTGCGGCACTTGAACATTGCCAAGAAATTGTAAGAGATTCAAATACTTTTCAATCTAATCACTCTTTCTTCATATTCACATCCATAGGTGTTGGTTTAGCTTCAATATGTTTCATTCTTGTTATAACTCCAAACTTCACCATCAGAAAATCCTATGGGATTTAAAAAAGTAACATAATTGTGTGATAAGGTATAATGCTTGTTTCTTACCATGGCTTTCTTCTCCACCTTGGTAGCATGCTAGATCATGCCATCAAGAGTCAAAATTGGCTTAAGGTAAGACATTGATGAAATTTTATCACTCAACCCATGTACAAAGCCGACAATGGCTCCCTGCTGCGGCTCTTGAACATTGCAAAGCAATTGTAAGAGATTCAAATCCTTTTCAATCAAATCATTTTTTTTTCATATTCACATCCATAGGTGTTGGTTTAGCCTCAATATGTTTCATTCTTGTTATAACTCCAAACTTCACCCTTAGAAACTCCTATTGGATTCAAAGAAGTAACATAATTGTGTGATAAGGTATAATGCTTGTATCTTACCATGGCTTTCTTCTCCACCGTGGTAGCATGCTATATCACATCATCAAGAGTCATAATAGGCTTAAGATAAGCCATTGATGAAATTTTATCACTCAAACAATGTATAAAAGGCTACAATGGTATCCTGCTGCGGCTCTTGAACATTGCCAAGAAATGGTAAGAGATTCAAATACTTTTCAATCAAATCACTCTTTCTTCATATTCACATCCATAGGTGTTGGTTTAGCCTCAATTTGTTTCATTCTTGCTATAACTCCATACTTCACCCTCAGAAACTCCTATGGGATTCAAAGAAGTAAACTGATTGTGGGATAAGGTATAATGCTTGTTTCTTACCATGGCTTTCTTCTCCACCTTGGTAGCATGCTATATCATGTCATCAAGAGTCATAATATGCTTAAGCTAAGCCATTGATGAAATTTTATCACTCAACCCATGTATAAAGCATACAATGGCTCCCTGCTACGGCTCTTGAACATTGCCAAGCAATTGTAAGAGATACACATCCTTTTCAATCAAATCACTGTTTATTCATATTCATATCCATAGGTGTTGGTTTAGCCTCAATATATTTCATTCTTTCTATAACTCCAAACTTCACCCTCAGAAACTCCTATGGGATTCAAAGAAGTAACATAATTGTGGGATATGGTATAATGCTTGTTTCTTACCATGGCTTTTGTCTCCACCTTGGTAGCATGCTAGATCACGTCATCAAGAGTCAAAATAGGCTTAAGGTAAGCGATTTATGAAATTTTATCACTCAACCCATGTACAAAGCCGACAATGGCTCCCTGCTGCGGCTCTTGAACATTGCAAAGCAATTGTAAGAGATTCAAATCCTTTTCAATCAAATCGTTGTTTCTTCATATTCACATCCATAGGTGTTGGTTTAGCCTCAATATGTTTCATTCTTGTTATAACTCCAAACTTCACCCTCAGAAACTCCTATGGGATTTAAAGAAGTAACATAATTGTGTGATAAGGTATAATGCTTGTTTCTTACCATGGCTTTCTTCTCCACCTTGGTAGCATGCTATATCATGTCATCAAGAGTCATAATTGGCTTAAGATAAGCCATTGATGAAATTTTATCACTCAACCAATGTATAAAAGCCTACAATGGTATCCTGCTGCGGCTCTTAAACATTGCCAAGAAATTGTAAGAGATTCAAATACTTTTCAATCAAATCACTATTTATTCATATTCACATCCATAAGTGTTGGTTTAGCCTCAATGTATTTCATTCTTTATATAACTCCAAACTTCACCCTCAGAAACTCCTATGGGATTCAAGGAGTAACATAATTGTGGGATAAGGTATAATGCTTGTTTCTTACCATGGCTTTCGTCTCCACCTTGGTAGCATGCTAGATCACGTCATCAAGAGTCAAAATAGGCTTAAGGTAAGCCATTGATGAAATTTTATCACCCAACCCATGTACAAAGCCGACAATGGCTCCCTATTGCGACTCTTGAAAATTGCAAAGCAATTGTAAGAGATTCAAATCCTTTTCAATCAAATTATTGTTTCTTCATATTCACATCCATAGGTGTTGGTTTAGCCTCAATATGTTTCATTCTTGTTATAACTCCAAACTTCACCCTCAGAAACTCCTATGGGATTTAAAGAAGTGACATAATTGTGTGATAAAGTATAATGCTTGTTTCTTACCATGGCTTTCTTCTCCACCTTGGTAGCATGCTATATCACGTCATCAAGAGTCATAATTGGCTTAAGATAAGCCATTGATGAAATTTTATCACTCAACCAATGTATAAAAGCCTACAATGGTATCCTGCTGCGGCTCTTGAACATTGCCAAGAAATTGTAAGAGATTCAAATACTTTTCAATCTAATCACTCTTTCTTCATATTCACATCCATAGGTGTTGGTTTAGCTTCAATATGTTTCATTCTTGTTATAACTCCAAACTTCACCCTCAGAAAATCCTATGGGATTTAAAAAAGTAACATAATTGTGTGATAAGGTATAATGCTTGTTTCTTACCATGGCTTTCTTCTCCACCTTGGTAGCATGCTAGATCACGCCATCAAGAGTCAAAATAGGCTTAAGGTAAGACATTGATGAAATTTTATCACTCAACCCATGTACAAAGCCGACAATGGCTCCCTGCTGCGGCTCTTGAACATTGCAAAGCAATTGTAAGAGATTCAAATCCTTTTCAATCAAATCATTGTTTTTTCATATTCACATCCATAGGTGTTGGTTTAGCCTCAATATATTTCATTCTTGTTATAACTCCAAACTTCACCCTTAGAAACTCCTATGGGATTCAAAGAAGTAACATAATTGTGTGATAAGGTATAATGCTTGTATCTTACCATGGCTTTCTTCTCCATCTTGGTAGCATGCTATATCACATCATCAAGAGTCATAATAGGCTTAAGATAAGCCATTGATGAAATTTTATCACTCAAACAATGTATAAAAGGCTACAATGGTATCCTGCTGCGGCTCTTGAACATTGCCAAGAAATGGTAAGAGATTCAAATACTTTTCAATCAAATCACTCTTTCTTCATATTCACATCCATAGGTGTTGGTTTAGCCTCAATTTGTTTCATTCTTGCTATAACTCCAAACTTCACCCTCAGAAACTCCTATGGGATTCAAAGAAGTAACAAGATTGTGGGATAATGTATAATGCTTGTTTCTTACCGTGGCTTTCTTCTCCACATTGGTAGCATGCTATATCATGTCATCAAGAGTCATAATAGGCTTAAGCTAAGCCATTGATGAAATTTTATCACTCAACCCATGTACAAAGCATACAATGGCTCCCTGCTGTGTCTCCTAAACATTGCCAATCAATTGTAAGAGATTCAAATCCTTTTTAGTCAAATCACTCTTTCTTTATATTCACATCCATAGGTGTTGGTTTAGCCTCGATATGTTTCTTCTTGCTACCACACCAAACTTCACTCTGAGAAACTACTATGAGATTCAAAGAAGTAACATAATTGAGGGATAAGGTATAATGCTATTTTCTTACCATGGCTTTCTTCTGTACATTGTTAGCATGCTATATCACATCATCAAGAGTCATATTAGGCTTAAGCTAAGCCATTGATGAAATTTTATCACTCAACCCATGTATAAAGCATACAATGGCTCCCTGCTACGGCTCTTGAACATTGCCAAGCAATTGTAAGAGATCCACATCCTTTTCAATCAAATCACTGTTTATTCATATTCATATCCATAGGTGTTGGTTTAGCCTCAATATATTTCATTCTTTCTATAACTCCAAACTTCACCCTCAGAAACTCCTATGGGATTCAAAGAAGTAACATAATTGTGGGATATGGTATAATGCTTGTTTCTTACCATGGCTTTTGTCTCCACCTTGGTAGCATGCTAGATCACGTCATCAAGAGTCAAAATAGGCTTAAGGTAAGCCATTGATGAAATTTTATCACTCAACCCATGTACAAAGCCGACAATGGCTCCCTGCTGCGGCTCTTGAACATTGCAAAGCAATTGTAAGAGATTCAAATCCTTTTCAATCAAATCGTTGTTTCTTCATATTCACATCCATAGGTGTTGGTTTAGCCTCAATATGTTTCATTCTTGTTATAACTCCAAACTTCACCCTCAGAAACTCCTATGGGATTTAAAGAAGTAACATAATTGTGTGATAAGGTATAATGCTTGTTTCTTACCATGGCTTTCTTCTCCACCTTGGTAGCATGCTATATCACGTCATCAAGAGTCATAATTGGCTTAAGATAAGCCATTGATGAAATTTTATCACTCAACCAATGTATAAAAGCCTACAATGGTATCCTGCTGCGGCTCTTAAACATTGCCAAGAAATTGTAAGAGATTCAAATACTTTTCAATCATATCACTATTTATTCATATTCACATCCATAAGTGTTGGTTTAGCCTCAATATATTTCATTCTTTATATAACTCCAAACTTCACCCTCAGAAACTCCTATGGGATTCAAGGAGTAACATAATTGTGGGATAAGGTATAATGCTTGTTTCTTACCATGGCTTTCGTCTCCACCTTGGTAGCATGCTAGATCACGTCATCAAGAGTCAAAATAGGCTTAAGGTAAGCCATTGATGAAATTTTATCACCCAACCCATGTATAAAGCCGACAATGGCTCCCTATTGCGACTCTTGAAAATTGCAAAGCAATTGTAAGAGATTCAAATCCTTTTCAATCAAATTATTGTTTCTTCATATTCACATCCATAGGTGTTGGTTTAGCCTCAATATGTTTCATTCTTGTTATAACTCCAAACTTCACCCTCAGAAACTCCTATGGGATTTAAAGAAGTGACATAATTGTGTGATAAAGTATAATGCTTGTTTCTTACCATGGCTTTCTTCTCCACCTTGGTAGCATGCTATATCACGTCATCAAGAGTCATAATTGGCTTAAGATAAGCCATTGATGAAATTTTATCACTCAACCAATGTATAAAAGCCTACAATGGTATCCTGCTGCGGCTCTTGAACATTGCCAAGAAATTGTAAGAGATTCAAATACTTTTCAATCTAATCACTCTTTCTTCATATTCACATCCATAGGTGTTGGTTTAGCTTCAATATGTTTCATTCTTGTTATAACTCCAAACTTCACCCTCAGAAAATCCTATGGGATTTAAAAAAGTAACATAATTGTGTGATAAGGTATAATGCTTGTTTCTTACCATGGCTTTCTTCTCCACCTTGGTAGCATGCTAGATCACGCCATCAAGAGTCAAAATAGGCTTAAGGTAAGACATTGATAAAATTTTATCACTCAACCCATGTACAAAGCCGACAATGGCTCCCTGCTGCGGCTCTTGAACATTGCAAAGCAATTGTAAGAGATTCAAATCCTTTTCAATCAAATCATTGTTTTTTCATATTCACATCCATAGGTGTTGGTTTAGCCTCAATATGTTTCATTCTTGTTATAACTCCAAACTTCACCCTTAGAAACTCCTATGGGATTCAAAGAAGTAACATAATTGTGTGATAAGGTATAATGCTTGTATCTTACCATGGCTTTCTTCTCCACCTTGGTAGCATGCTATATCACATCATCAAGAGTCATAATAGGCTGAAGATAAGCCATTGATGAAATTTTATCACTCAAACAATGTATAAAAGGCTACAATGGTATCCTGCTGCGGCTCTTGAACATTGCCAAGAAATGGTAAGAGATTCAAATACTTTTCAATCAAATCACTCTTTCTTCATATTCACATCCATAGGTGTTGGTTTAGCCTCAATTTGTTTCATTCTTGCTATAACTCCAAACTTCACCCTCAGAAACTCCTATGGGATTCAAAGAAGTAACAAGATTGTGGGATAATGTATAATGCTTGTTTCTTACCGTGGCTTTCTTCTCCACATTGGTAGCATGCTATATCATGTCATCAAGAGTCATAATAGGCTTAAGCTAAGCCATTGATGAAATTTTATCACTCAACCCATGTACAAAGCATACAATGGCTCCCTGCTGTGTCTCCTAAACATTGCCAATCAATTGTAAGAGATTCAAATCCTTTTTAGTCAAATCACTCTTTCTTTATATTCACATCCATAGGTGTTGGTTTAGCCTCGATATGTTTCTTCTTGCTACCACACCAAACTTCACTCTGAGAAACTACTATGAGATTCAAAGAAGTAACATAATTGAGGGATAAGGTATAATGCTATTTTCTTACCATGGCTTTCTTCGGTACATTGTTAGCATGCTATATCACATCATCAAGAGTCATATTAGGCTTAAGCTAAGCCATTGATGAAATTTTATCACTCAACCCATGTATAAAGCATACAATGGCTCCCTGCTACGGCTCTTGAACATTGCCAAGCAATTGTAAGAGATCCACATCCTTTTCAATCAAATCACTGTTTATTCATATTCATATCCATAGGTGTTGGTTTAGCCTCAATATATTTCATTCTTTCTATAACTCCAAACTTCACCCTCAGAAACTCCTATGGGATTCAAAGAAGTAACATAATTGTGGGATATGGTATAATGCTTGTTTCTTACCATGGCTTTTGTCTCCACCTTGGTAGCATGCTAGATCACGTCATCAAGAGTCAAAATAGGCTTAAGGTAAGCCATTGATGAAATTTTATCACTCAACCCATGTACAAAGCCGACAATGGCTCCCTGCTGCGGTTCTTGAACATTGCAAAGCAATTGTAAGAGATTCAAATCCTTTTCAATCAAATCGTTGTTTCTTCATATTCACATCCATAGGTGTTGGTTTAGCCTCAATATGTTTCATTCTTGTTATAACTCCAAACTTCACCCTCAGAAACTCCTATGGGATTTAAAGAAGTAACATAATTGTGTGATAAGGTATAATGCTTGTTTCTTACCATGGCTTTCTTCTCCACCTTGGTAGCATGCTATATCACGTCATCAAGAGTCATAATTGGCTTAAGATAAGCCATTGATGAAATTTTATCACTCAACCAATGTATAAAAGCCTACAATGGTATCCTGCTGCGGCTCTTAAACATTGCCAAGAAATTGTAAGAGATTCAAATACTTTTCAATCATATCACTATTTATTCATATTCACATCCATAAGTGTTGGTTTAGCCTCAATATATTTCATTCTTTATATAACTCCAAACTTCACCCTCAGAAACTCCTATGGGATTGAAGGAGTAACATAATTGTGGGATAAGGTATAATGCTTGTTTCTTACCATGGCTTTCGTCTCCACCTTGGTAGCATGCTAGATCACGTCATCAAGAGTCAAAATAGGCTTAAGGTAAGCCATTGATGAAATTTTATCACCCAACCCATGTACAAAGCCGACAATGGCTCCCTATTGCGACTCTTGAACATTGCAAAGCAATTGTAAGAGATTCAAATCCTTTTCAATCAAATTATTGTTTCTTCATATTCACATCCATAGGTGTTGGTTTAGCCTCAATATGTTTCATTCTTGTTATAACTCCAAACTTCACCCTCAGAAACTCCTATGGGATTTAAAGAAGTGACATAATTGTGTGATAAAGTATAATGCTTGTTTCTTACCATGGCTTTCTTCTCCACCTTGGTAGCATGCTATATCACGTCATCAAGAGTCATAATTGGCTTAAGATAAGCCATTGATGAAATTTTATCACTCAACCAATGTATAAAAGCCTACAATGGTATCCTGCTGCGGCTCTTGAACATTGCCAAGAAATTGTAAGAGATTCAAATACTTTTCAATCTAATCACTCTTTCTTCATATTCAAATCCATAGGTGTTGGTTTAGTTTCAATATGTTTCATTCTTGTTATAACTCGAAACTTCACCCTCAGAAAATCCTATGGGATTTAAAAAAGTAACATAATTTTGTGATAAGGTATAATGCTTGTTTTTTACCATGGCTTTCTTCTCCACCTTGGTAGCATGCTAGATCACGCCATCAAGAGTCAAAATAGGCTTAAGGTAAGACATTGATGAAATTTTATCACTCAACCCATGTACAAAGCCGACAATGGCTCCCTGCTGCGGCTCTTGAACATTGCAAAGCAATTGTAAGAGATTCAAATCCTTTTCAATCAAATCATTATTTTTTCATATTCACATCCATAGGTGTTGGTTTAGCCTCAATATGTTTCATTCTTGTTATAACTCCAAACTTCACCCTTAGAAACTCCTATGGGATTCAAAGAAGTAACATAATTGTGTGATAAGGTATAATGCTTGTATCTTACCATGGCTTTCTTCTCCACCTTGGTAGCATGCTATATCACATCATCAAGAGTCATAATAGGCTTAAGATAAGCCATTGATGAAATTTTATCACTCAAACAATGTATAAAAGGCTACAATGGTATCCTGCTGCGGCTCTTGAACATTGCCAAGAAATGGTAAGAGATTCAAATACTTTTCAATCAAATCACTCTTTCTTCATATTCAGATCCATAGGTGTTGGTTTAGCCTCAATTTGTTTCATTCTTGCTATAACTCCAAACTTCACCCTCAGAAACTCCTATGGGATTCAAAGAAGTAACATGATTGTGGGATAATGTATAATGCTTGTTTCTTACCGTGGCTTTCTTCTCCACATTGGTAGCATGCTATATCATGTCATCAAGAGTCATAATAGGCTTAAGCTAAGCCATCGATGAAATTTTATCACTCAACCCATGTACAAAGCATACAATGGCTCCCTGCTGTGTCTCCTAAACATTGCCAATCAATTGTAAGAGATTCAAATCCTTTTTAGTCAAATCACTCTTTCTTTATATTCACATCCATAGGTGTTGGTTTAGCCTCGATATGTTTCTTCTTGCTACCACACCAAACTTCACTCTCAGAAACTACTATGAGATTCAAAGAAGTAACATAATTGAGGGATAAGGTATAATGCTATTTTCTTACCATGGCTTTCTTCTGTACATTGTTAGCATGCTATATCACATCATCAAGAGTCATATTAGGCTTAAGCTAAGCCATTGATGAAATTTTATCACTCAACCCATGTATAAAGCATACAATGGCTCCCTGCTACGGCTCTTGAACATTGCCAAGCAATTGTAAGAGATCCACATCCTTTTCAATCAAATCACTGTTTATTCATATTCATATCCATAGGTGTTGGTTTAGCCTCAATATATTTCATTCTTTCTATAACTCCAAACTTCACCCTCAGAAACTCCTATGGGATTCAAAGAAGTAACATAATTGTGGAATATGGTATAATGCTTGTTTCTTACCATGGCTTTTGTCTCCACCTTGGTAGCATGCTAGATCACGTCATCAAGAGTCAAAATAGGTTTAAGGTAAGCCATTGATGAGATTTTATCACTCAACCCATGTACAAAGCCGACAATGGCTCCCTGCTGCGGCTCTTGAACATTGCAAAGCAATTATAAGAGATTCAAATCCTTTTCAATCAAATCGTTGTTTCTTCATATTCACATCCATAGGTGTTGGTTTAGCCTCTATATGTTTCTTCTTGCTACCACACCAAACTTCACTCTCAGAAACTACTATGAGATTCAAAGAAGTAACATAATTGAGGGATAAGGTATAATGCTATTTTCTTACCATGGCTTTCTTCTGTACATTGTTAGCATGCTATATCACGTCATCAAGAGTCATATTAGGCTTAAGCTAAGCCATTGATGAAATTTTATCACTCAACCCATGTATAAAGCATACAATGGCTCCCTGCTACGGCTCTTGAACATTGCCAAGCAATTGTAAGAGATCCACATCCTTTTCAATCAAATCACTGTTTATTCATATTCATATCCATAGGTGTTGGTTTAGCCTCAATATATTTCATTCTTTCTATAACTCCAAACTTCACCCTCAGAAACTCCTATGGGATTCAAAGAAGTAACATAATTGTGGGATATGGTATAATGCTTGTTTCTTACCATGGCTTTTGTCTCCACCTTGGTAGCATGCTAGATCACGTCATCAAGAGTCAAAATAGGCTTAAGGTAAGCCATTGATGAGATTTTATCACTCAACCCATGTACAAAGCCGACAATGGCTCCCTGCTGCGGCTCTTGAACATTGCAAAGCAATTGTAAGAGATTCAAATCCTTTTCAATCAAATCGTTGTTTCTTCATATTCACATCCATAGGTGTTGGTTTAGCCTCAATATGTTTCATTCTTGTTATAACTCCAGACTTCACCCTCAGAAACTCCTATGGGATTTAAAGAAGTAACATAATTGTGTGATAAGGTATAATGCTTGTTTCTTACCACGGCTTTCTTCTCCACCTTGGTAGCATGCTATATCACGTCATCAAGAGTCATAATTGGCTTAAGATAAGCCATTGATGAAATTTTATCACTCAACCAATGTATAAAAGCCTACAATGGTATCCTGCTGCGGCTCTTAAACATTGCCAAGAAATTGTAAGAGATTCAAATACTTTTCAATCAAATCACTATTTATTCATATTCACATCCATAGGTGTTGGTTTAGCCTCAATATATTTCATTCTTGTTATAAGTCCAAACTTCACCCTCAGAAACTCCTATGGGATTCAAGGAGTAACATAATTGTGGGATAAGGTATAATGCTTGTTTCTTACCATGGCTTTCGTCTCCACCTTGGTAGCATGCTAGATCACGTCATCAAGAGTCAAAATAGGCTTAAGGTAAGCCATTGATGAAATTTTATCTCCCAACCCATGTACAAAGACGACAATGGCTCCCTGTTGCGACTCTTGAACATTGCAAAGCAATTGTAAGAGATTCAAATACTTTTCAATCTAATCACTTTTTCTTCATATTCACATCCATAGGTGTTGGTTTAGCTTCAATATGTTTCATTCTTGTTATAACTCGAAACTTCACCCTCAGAATCTCCTATGGGATTTAAAGAAGTAACATAATTGTGTGATAAGGTATAATGCTTGTTTCTTACCATGGCTTTCTTCTCCACCTTGGTAGCATGCTATATCATGTCATCAAGAGTCATAATAGGCTTAAGATAAGCCATTGATGAAATTTTATCACTCAACCCATGTACAAAGCATACAATGGGTCCCTGCTTGAACATTGCCAATCAATTGTAAGAGATTCAAATCCTTTTTAGTTAAATCAGTGTTTCTTTTTATTCACATCCATAAGTGTTGGTTTAGCCTCAATATATTTCATTCTTGCTATAACTCCAAACTTCACTCTCAGAAACTCCTATGGGATTCAAAGAAGTAACATGATTGTGGGATAAGGTATAATGCTTGTATCTTACCATGGCTTTCTTCTTCACCTTGGTAGCATGCTATATCATGTCATCAATAGTCAATATAGGCTTAAGCTAAGCCATTGATGAAATTTTATCACTCAACCCATGTATAAAGCATACAATGGCTCCCTGCTACGGCTCTTGAACATTGCAAAGCAATTGTAAGAGATCCACATCCTTTTTAATCAAATCACTGTTTATTCATATTCATATCCATAGGTGTTGGTTTAGCCTCAATATATTTCATTCTTTCTATAACTCCAAACTTCACCCTCAGAAACTCCTATGGGATTCAAAGCAGTAACATAATTGTGGGATATGGTATAATGCTTGTTTCTTACCATGGCTTTTGTCTCCACCTTGGTAGCATGCTAGATCACGTCATCAAGAGTCAAAATAGGCTTAAGCTAATCCATTGATGAGATTTTATCACTCAACCCATGTACAAAGCCGACAATGGCTCCCTGCTGCGACTCTTGAACATTGCCAGGCAATTGTAAGATATCCAAATCCTTTTTAATCAAATCACTGTTTCTTCATATTCACATCCATAGGTGTTGGTTTAACCTCAATATATTTCATTCTTTCTATAACTCCAAACTTCACCCTTAGAAACTCCTATTGGATTCAAAGAAGTAACATAATTAATGCTTGTTTCTTACCATGGCTTTCTTCTCCACCTTGGTAGCGCGCTAGATCAGGTCATCAAAAGTCATAATAGGCTTAAGGTAAGCCATTGATGAAATTTTATCACTCAACCCATGTACAAAGCCTACAATGGCTCCCTGCTGCGGCTCTTGAACATTGTAAAAGCAATTGTAAGAGATTCAAATCCATTTCAATCAAATCATTGTTTCTTCTTATTCACATCCATAGGTGTTGGTTTAGCCTCAACATGTTTCATTCTTGCTATAACTCCAAACTTCACCCTCAGAAACTCCTATGGGATTCAAAGAAGTAAACTGATTGTGGGATAAGGTATAATGCTTGTTTCTTACCATGGCTTTCTTCTCCACCTTGTTAGCATGCTTTATCACGTCATCAAGAGTCATAATAGGCTTAAGATAAGCCATTGGTGAAATTTTATCACTCAACCCATGTATAAAGCATACAATGGCTCACTGCTGCGGCTCTTGAACATTGCCAAGCAATTGTATTAGATCCACATCCTTTTCAATCAAATCACTGTTTCATCATATTCACATCCATAGGTGTTGGTTTAGCCTCAATGTGTTTCATTCTTGTTATAACTCCAAACTTCACCCTCAGAAACTCCAATGGGATTTAAAGAAGTAACATAATTGTGTGATAAGGTATAATGCTTGTTTCTTACCATGGCTTTCTTCTCCACCTTGGTAGCATGCTATATCACGTCATCAAGAGTCATAATTGGCTTAAGATAAGCCATTGATGAAATTTTATCACTCAACCAATGTATAAAAGCCTACAATGGTATCCTGCTGCGGCTCTTGAACATTGCTAAGAAATTGTAAGAGATTGAAATACTTTTCAATCAAATTACTCTTTCTTCATATTCACATCCATAGGTGTTGGTTTAGCCTCAATATGTTTCATTCTTGTTATAACTCCAAACTTCACCCTCAGAAACTCCTATGGGATTTAAAGAAGTAACATAATTGTGTGATAAGGTATAATGCTTGTTTCTGATAAGAGCGGCTTAACCTAATAACAATACGAGTAAGAGAGTTGAGGGTAGAGAGAAAGAGAGGGAGTTTTAAGAAGAGATTAATTGTTTATTTCATAAGATAAGGAATCTCTTAATCAGATTTTTCCTTTAATACAACTGAGTTTAGGTTTAGCTAAATGAAACGACAACACTTCAAATGCATAAGGTAAAGTAAACCCTCTCTCAGCAACAGAGTCTTTATCATCCTTAGCCACTTTTCAACCAGCTCCTTCCCATTGCTCGAGTCTTCCTTCCCTTGGTTCTCATCTTCTTTCTCATACAAGCCAATGGCACTCTGAATCTATCAATACTTCCCCGAAGAAGTCCAACCTTGTCCTCAAGGTTGAAGTTTTAAACTGTTCCAGCAACCTCTCCAATGACTCCCAAGTAGCTTCTAACACTGGTAAACCACTCCATTTTACCAAAACCTCAGCCTCCTTTCCAGCCTCTGTTTCCCTTATGTCTAAGAGCTTTTCTGGTTCAGTTTCCCACTCCAGACTAGGTGTTAGTATGGCTGGCAACTCATGTGGTGTGAAAGTAGATGGAACAGCTTTTTTCAATTGTGAAATGTGGAAAACTGGACGTATTTTACTATGATCTGGAAGCTGTAGCTTGTATGCGACTCTGCCTATTCTTTCCAGCACTTGATATGGCCCAAAATACCTCTGCGACAGCTTCTCATTTCTTCTCCTTTCTACCAAACTCTGCCTGTAAGGTCTCAGCTTTAAATATACCCAGTTCCCCACTTCGTACTCAACATCTCTTCGTTTCTTATTAGCCCCTTTCTGCATCTTAGACTGAGCTACTTCCAGATTCTCCCTCAACTCAACCAACACACTGTCCCTATCTTTCAACAATTCCTCAACGTTAGCATTAGGTGTAGGAGTATCACCATACCTGAGAATAGGAGGGGGTGCTCTTCCGTAAACGGCCAGGAAAGGTGAGGTCTTAATGGATGAATGGTATGATGAGTTATACCAATACTCTGCCCAGGCTAGCCACTGTACCCAAGAAGACGGTCTCCTACTTGCAAAACACCTCAATTATGTTTCAAGAAAACGATTTACCACCTCAGTTTGGCCATCTGTTTGAGGGTGGTATGTAGTACTTTTGTGGAGGCTGGTCCCTTGCAGCTTGAATAACTCAGACCAGAATATGCTCAAAAATACCTTGTCCCTGTCAGACACCATTGTCTCTGGAAAACCATGGAGTTTAACCACTTCTCGAATGAATGCCTCCGCCACTGTTTTTGCTGAGTAGGGGTGTTTTAGTGGGATGAAGTGGCTGTACATACTTAAGCGATCAACCACTACCAAGATTGCATTGAAGCCTCTTAATTTGGGCAGGCCTTCAATGAAATCCAAGCTGATGTCGGACCAGATCTGTGTAGGGATGGGGAGAGGTGACAGCAAACCTGCTGGAGATAATGTTGAGTACTTATTCTCTTGGCAGACCTGGCACCCTTGTATAAACTTCACTACATCTTTCCTCATCCCCTTCCAAAACACTTCCTGAATTAGTCTTTTGAAGGTTTTCAAAGCTCCTTCATGTCCCCCTACCGCACTACAATGGAATTGCTCTAGTAATTTTGGAATGAAGGGAGATCCAGCGGGAACGACCAAACGGCCCTCCCTATACAGCAATCCATTAGCCACTCTATACCCTTCTTCCTTGCTTTGTCCCCCTTCTAGCTCTTTAATCAACTGGCCTTACTCTTTATCAGCCCTTATCTCTTTCAACAAAGCCTCTTCATCAAGAGACAATGGGGCTTTCAATGCCAACTGTACAAACTCATCAACCTGAGGACACCTTGATAAGGCATCAGCCACTTTATTTTCAGCTCCTGGTTTGTATTCAATCCTGTAATTCAATCCAATAAGCTTTGCTGCCCATCGTTGCTGGATTGTCGATACTACCTTCTGTTCAAGCAGATGCCTCAAGCTTCTCTGATCGGTCTTAATAATAAAATCCTGTTCTGTCAAGTAGTGTTTCCATTTAGAGACTGTTTTTACAATTGCCAACAACTCCCTCTCATAGACTGATTTCAAACGCCCAGCCGAAGAGAAGGCTTGGCTCATGAACGCCACAGGTTTCCCTTCTTGTGATAGAACTGCGCCAATTCCCACCCCGGAAGCATCTGTCTCTATAGTGAACGGCTTTGAAAAATCTGGTAGCACCAAGACTGGAATGTTAACCATTGCCTGTTTCAGAGTATTAAATGATTTCATTGCTTGCTCTGACCAATTGAATCCACTCTTTTTCAACAGATCTGTCAATGGTCTTGCGACCTGACCATAATTCTTCACAAATCTCCTATAGTAACCTGTCAACCCCAGGAACCCTCGCAACTCTGTGACTGACTTAGGTGCAGGCCATTTTACCATTGCTTCTATCTTTTTCGGATCAGCTGCCACTCCCTGAGCTGAAAAAATGTGTCCCAGATATGAGTTCTAAGATTTCCCAAATGAACACTTCTTCATATTCATATAGAACTGGTCCTGTTGCAATAACCCCAACACTGTCTCTAGATGCTTCTCATGTGAACACAAGTCCGGACTGTACACCAAAATATCATCAAAGATCACAAGTACGAACCTTATTAAATGTGGCCGAAATAAATCATTCATCACGCTTTGGAATGTTGATGGTGCGTTAGTGAGACCAAAAGGCATCACTAAGAACTCATAGTGCCCTTGATGCGTCTTGAAAGCTGTTTTCTCAACATCGGCACTCTTCATTCGGATTTGATGATATCTTGACTTAAGGTCCAATTTGGAGAAGATTGCTGCTCCATTTAGCTCTTCTAACAGCCCCTCTATCATTGGAATCGGAAACATGTCCGGAATTGTTGTTTTGTTGAGAGCTCGGTAATCAACGCAAAATCTCCATCCTCCATCTTTCTTTTTAACCAACAAAACTGGGCTCGAATATGGGCTCACACTTGGTCTGATTACTCCAGCATCCAGCATTTCCTTGACCAATTTTTCAATCTCATTCTTCTGCTCAAAAGAGTATCGATAAGGCCGCATATTTACCGGTGTAGACCCTTCTTGAAGTAGAATAGCGTGTGCCCTGTTGCGTATTGGTGGTAGAGTCGTTGGCATCGCAAAGACTGTCTTGAACCTATCCAGCACCAACTGTATCTCTCTAACTGGCGGCTCTGCACTCTGTGATGTCTGATTTTCAAACAAAGCATTCAACTCTAACAGATAACCTTCATCCTTCTGCAGAATCTTTTCCATAGAGTTCAGTGACACCTGAGACCTGCTCAACTCTGCATCACCCACAATAGTTACCCAATTTTTCCCAATTTTCCAACTGAGCTTCAACAAACCCCAATTTATTCTTGTATCACCTAAAGTGGCCAGCCATGAGTATCCCAATATCACTTCAGTCTCCCCAAGATCAAACAACAGAAACTCTTCCAATATTTCAACCCCTTGAATGTTTAACAGCACAGCCTCACATTTCCCTGAACTTCTGATTATTCTTCCTCCACCAACTCTGACCCCAAGTCCTTTAGTCTCAGTAATTGGTAGTCGCAACTCCTGTACCAAACTGCTTGGAATGAAGTTTCTTGTAGCACCTGAATCAACTAAAACCCCACCTCTCTGCTTCCTACTGTTCCTCTCAACTTCATTGAGCGTTCATCAGTCAAACCAGCCATGGAACCCAAGGAAAGAGTAACCTCTTATTGTTCTTCCACCTGCTCCGGCTCTACCTCTGGTTCTCCTTGATTTTCCTCATAACCATCTTGCTCTTCGTTCTCCCCATTCAATTCATGACATTTGAGACGAGGTTGTTTACATTTATGGCCTGGAAACCATTTGTCACCACAGCTCATACATGGGTTAGAGTAGCCTTCCACTCCTTGTTTATTTTGTTCCTTATGTGGTTCGTATGGTTTCTTACTCACAGAGTACTCTCCCTGATTGCCTTGACTCGGTCCCGAATACTGATATGAATTCGTTTTCGTGTCACCCCGCCCTGTATAACCACTGGTCTCACTGATCTGTGCTTCAATTAACCTCGCAGTTTCGACTATATCCAGCATGTTTTGCGGTCTGCAACGTACTACCTGATCCCGTATAACCTTCTTAAGCCCTTTCAAAAACGCTGATTCCAACACATCATCTGATACATGAGGCAAATCAACAGCCAATTCCTCGAACTGATCTCTATACTCATCAACACTACCACGCTGTGATATACTCAACAGATTATCAACAGATGAACACCCCCTAGTAGGCTTGAATCTCATCTTGAATTTCTCCTTAAACCCCAGCCAACTACATATCCTATCCCTTTCCTGTGATATTCTCCACCAAGTAACTGCAGTACCAGTCAAACTAGCAACAGCCCTATCAAGCTTCTCTGACTCCAGTGTTCTGTTCATGAGAAAACATTTCTCAACCCGATAGATCCAGTTCTCAGCATTTCGTCCCTCAAACAAAGGTAGCTCCAGTGGTTTATGAGATAAATCCAGTGTAGATCTGTGAGCATCATACCTCTGCTGAGAGAGCGGTGGTGAGAAACGGCTTTCGTTGGGAGCGGCCAAAACTCACGAGCTGGAGGAAGGGAGCTTAACGTCGGGAAGGCTACTGGAGATGGTGGGCCTGCCGAGTGAACCAACGCGACGAGGCTTGAGAAACCCGGTGGCGTCGCTAGTCCTGTGGGAGGCGCACTGGTAACCGGACTCGAACCAGATGGCGGTGGCGTCTCCTTGCCGGTGATTGTTGCCTGCTGCGGTTGGAAGGACAAGAGCTTCTCCAACGCCACTCGGATGAAAAGAATCTCTTTCTCCAACTTGTCAACCCGAGTGTCCAGCTGTGGAGCCGGTGGCGGCGGATCTGGTAACGGCGACCCTTGCTCGGACGCAGCTCCGGAGGAGTCAGTCGTGGCGGCGTAGGTGTGAGGTGGTCGCACCATTGTCAACAACTCAAGAAAGCACCAAATGATAAGAGCGGCTTAACCTAATAACAATACGAGTAAGAGAGTTAAGGGTAGAGAGAAAGAGAGAGAGTTTTAAGAAGAGATTAATTGTTTATTTCATAAGATAAGGAATCTCTTAATCAGATTTTTCCTTTAATACAACTGAGTTTAGGTTTAGCTAAATGAAACGACAACACTTCAAATGCATAAGGTAAAGTAAACTCTCTCTCAGCAACAGAGTCTTTATCATCCTTAGCCACTTTTCAACCAGCTCCTTCCCATTGCTCGAGTCTTCCTTCCCTTGGTTCTCATCTTCTTTCTCATACAAGCTAATGGCACTCTGAGTCTATCTGTTTCTTACCATGGCTTTCTTCTCCACCTTGGTAGCATGCTATATCACGTCATCAAGAGTCATAATAGGCTTAAGATAAGCCATTGATGAAACTTTATCACTCAACCAATGTATAAAAGGCTACAATGGTATCCTGCTGCGGCTCTTGAACATTGCCAAGAAATTGTAAGAGATTCAAATACTTTTCAATCAAATCACTCTTTCTTCATATTTACATCCATAGGTGTTGGTTTTGCCTCAATATGTTTCATTCTTGCTATAACTCCAAACTTCACCCTCATAAACTCCTATGGGATTCAAAGAAGTAACATGATTGTGGGATAAGGTATAATACTTGTTTCTTACCATGGCTTTCTTCTTCACCTTGGTAGCATGCTATATCATGTCATCAATAGTCATAATAGGCTTAAGCTAACCCATTGATGAAATTTTATCACTCAACCCATGTATAAAGCATACAATGGCTAGCATTCAAATACTTTTCAATCAAATCACTCGTTCTTCATATTCACATCCATAGGTGTTGGTTTAGCCTCAATATGTGATAACTAGGTTTTTAATCCTAAAGCTATCTATTGCCCAATTTGTAGTACAAAGGGCTATCGAATCCAATTGGGACTATTGTAAGCAATCAGGATGTAGCAAATCTTTCTAATTCAAGCCAGATAAGGGATTTAAGGTGGCAGGTTGAAATAACTAAAGCAGGAACTAAAGAACAAGCAAAGTAAGCTACAAACAGAGATTCATAACTAAACAGGATAAGAAACAAAACAGAATTAAACAAGAACAGAAAACAGAGCAAACTAAAGCAGAAAATAGAGTATGATAAAGTAGAAAACTATCAAGGAAGAGAAAGGTCCTAAGGATGAGTTTTGGATCTGGGATTCATCATGGTGAAATCTAGTGATCTAATAAACAACTTCATAGAAGGGATCTCTCAACTATGAGCATCATTAGAGTCATAGTTCCACTTCCCAGTTACAACTATAACCAGATTCTCTAAACTTCCTAATCTTGGAATCCACACCTATGCCCCATTGACTGTCACTAACACTCAGATAGGATTCCAATGAAACATAAAGAGAATAAGCATTAAGAATCAGCTCATAAATGTCAAACTACAACTTGCTTTCCTATGATCTTAGATCAATCATTGGAAAGAAGCTCCAGATCTCTGGTATTAGCAGATCTGGTGTTTCACAAGTGATGTGCAAGGAAACACCAAGATCAGATCCCAAGTGGGTGTACAGGGAATCAGCATTAGAAACAGCTAACCGAGAAGAGATCTTAAGCTTTTAGAACCCTAAATCAACTAGAATCACCATGAATCATAACCCAGATCTAACTCATCCTCAAGAACCTTAAATCACTACTCAGACTTCATCATCAAAATCACAAACCCAGAAAATGAAATAGTTTCCATAATCATAATCTAGAGATTGAGATGAAGAAGGAATAGAAGAAATAAACTCAAAAGGATTCCAGAATCAAAAGTAATTGCAAATACAAAATCAGATAGATCTAGAAAGGTTTTCAGAGAACAAAGAGAATAAAAACGTAGATTCGGTGGCCTTGAGCTCGGGTGATACGATTCTGGATGGAGAATCGTGTCCCAATCACTCACTGGGAAGTTAAGGTGAGGCTTGAGCAGCAAGCTGATCTAGAGTTGGATGGGAGGATAGACGCCACGAGAGGATGCGGAAGGCCTCTTGATAAGTCTGGTTCGAACAATCTAATCACTAGAATTTTTCTTGGGGTTCTGATTCGAATCACTCGAAAAAGAAGAGAGAAAAGATAATTTTTATTAAAAAGATGGTTAAGAATTACATAATAGTCTCAGAGAATATAAAGAAGAGAGGAGACGAAGAGGAGAAGAGAGGAGGAGCGCATGGAGTTAATGCTCGGTGAGTTTCGAGACATGCCTTGGAAACTCACCAAAGACCAACTAAAAATAAACACACAACACAAATAAAACTCTCAGACATAGTTTAAAATTCAAATAGCTAAAATAGAAAAAGATAGAAAGAAAAGAGATAGTCGGTCCGCGCCAAATAATCTCGAGAAGGCCGGACTAGGTCGGACTAGCACCAAGCAAAGATGAACCTATGGATCACGAACCTCATTAAAAACCTTCCTTTGGAAAACCACTTGGGAAAAACCAAAGGCAAGGGAAAAAGAGTGTAGGTGAGCCATAGGGCTTGATACTAGCCATCCCGGACATGAACCAAGACCAATGTGGCCGCGGTATCACTTACGTCCGAGTGACCCCTATGAACCAAAGCTTGTTGTAGCAATGTTCCAACTGTGTGAATGAGTTCCTTAGTCTTAGAACGAATCATAGAACCAACTAGCACTTCCTTGGCCGAACAAGATCGCGTCCTAGCTCCACTTGGTTCATCCGTAGCTTCCTTCTCGGCCAGTTCCAACGATTCCTCGACCAGCTCCCACCTTTTCTCGACCGGGTCCAACATTTCCTCGGCCAACAGCATTCTATCCCGGACACTATCCATTCTCGTATCAGGCTCCCCCAGTTGAAAAGGATTTGTCCTCAAATCCGGAATACCTGCCAAGAACAACGCCAAGTTAGTTTTCCAAAAGGAAAGAAACTTGATAAGGACATAACAATATTTAAGCATAAGAGAAAGGTAAAGAAAAAGCTTAGACGAAGATTCGGTGTTAGGGCTGGCAGTGGATGGAGAGATTGGTTCCCGTTCTTGAGCTTCAGAGGAGCTGAACACTTTCCAAAGATCTCCATTGGTTCCAAGGTTTGTGTCACGGAAGTAGTCTAGAACAAAGGTTCGATGACATGGAGCTTCATTAGTTGAGTTTCTGTTCTTCATTTCAAACGTCTGTTCCTTGTAAGCCTTAGCTCTGTCCCTTGTTCCTGTCATGTTACAACAATAAGTAAAATCCTGATTAGAATATAGAGAATCGACCGGGTTGTACTATCATCAATTTAAAGCCATTAGAAACTATTTTAAAGAGTTTAAGAAATCCTGTTAGGTCCGGAATGTCCGTGGACTGGACTTGGATGGTTGCACAGTTCTGGTTCTCTTCCTTGACTTGAAAAAGGTATAGAGTCTTCTCGCCATCATATGCAAAGTATTTGGCACTCAAATCGGAAGTATAATCCTTGAAGACTTCGTTTTGCTCCTTTGGTGCCTCCTTGTCTTGGCCAGATGGTGGAGCTTTGTTTGGTCCTAGAGACACACTGTAGTGGTAGAACTGATCTTTCGGTCTCGGTCCATCACCTGTAACCTGCAAAGATTTAAAATCACTCGGTGGCACCGGTGTAAAGTTAAACAAACAAGTAAAAGTATCATCAAGTCCAAAATAATTCGGTTCAGCCCAAAGTTTGTTTCTTTCACTTATCCTAGCCATAGCAAAATGATTGGCTTTCTTGCTCGGTTCCTGTTTTCCTTGTAGTCGAACTTGATCAAGATAAACTTCATGTGGTGACATCGGCACTAGAGTAGTCTTCCTTCCTTTGAACTCGAACGTATGCCGGTTGGTAAAGCCATTATGAACTACCTTCCTGTCATATTGCCACGGCCTGCCAAGCAAAATATGTCCAGCTTCCATTGGTAGAACATCACACAAAATCTCATCTTCATATTTGCCGATTACTATAGGAACCTCCACTTGGTGCTTTACTTTCATTTCTCCATCTTTGCTAAGCCACTGAAGATCATACGGCTTTGGATGCTTCTTAATCTCCAATCCCAGCTTCTTAACCATTGTTTCACTAGCCACATTTGTACAACTTCCACCGTCAATGATAAGGCTGCGCACTTTTCCTTCGACAAGGCATCGTGTGTGAAACAAGTTAGCTCTTTGTTCTTGCTCTTCGGACTTAGATTGTATGCTGAGCGTCCTTACTGATACTAGCAACTCTCCATTAGCTGGTAACTCAACATTCTCATCTTCAAGCTGCTTAACTTCTGGTTGCTCATCCTCGGATTCATATTCGCCGTTATCCTTTAGAACCATTATCCTTTTGTTGGTACACTCACTTGCATAGTGTCCCATTCCTTGACACTTGTAGCACTTGATTCTGCTGGTTCTGGATTCAGTCTTTCCTTTATCTCCATAAGTTCTTGCTTCAGAGTTTGAAATAGCCGGCTGCTTGCTTTCGCTTGGTACCCTCGGCTTTTCTTCTCTCGGATAACCTCTTGAGTAACTACTGCCTCCAGCTCCAAACTGAGTCCGTATAGGACCTCTTCTCTTAAGTTGTTGTTCAATGAGTATAGCTTGGTGTAGCATTTCCTGTAGATCAACATGAGGCTGCATCTCCAACTTATCTTGAATGTCACGCTGCAAACCTCCTAGAAACCTCGACATAGTAGCCTCTCGGTCTTCTTGAACATCAGCTTGTATCAACAAAGTTTCCATTTCCTGGTAGTAATCCTCAACACTCCTACTACCTTGCACAAGTCTCCTAAGCTGATTATGCAACTCCCAGTAATAGTAACTAGGCACAAAACGTTTTCGCATAATGGTGTTCATCTCATTCCAAGTAGAAACCGGATACTCATGGTTTCTTCTTCTAGAAGTAACCAATTTATCCCACCAACTCAAAGCATAGTCAGTGAACTCAGTAGCTGCCACTTTAACTCGGTTCACCTCAGTGTAATGTTGACAATCAAATACCAACTCAATCTTCTTTTCCCACTCCAAGCACTCGGATCATTTTTCCCTTGAAAAGAAGGTATGCGGAGCTTGAGTCCTCCAAAGCCATCCTGGGGTTGGTTCCTCTCATTTCTCATGTGCCTGTGCCTCCTATGACTGCTACGAGAAGAGCCACTGTAATAATTCTCTGCTTCAAAATCTCCAGGTTCCCTTGGAAGCGGTCTTGGATTGAATTCCCGGGGTGCTCTTAGAACTTCTTCTTGTTGCCTTGCTTGATGAACGTTTTCCTCACCATTTCTTGCTGTATTAGCTCCTTGAGATTCTCTAGCATCACGAATCATCTCTGGAATAATTCGCTCTTGCAGAACACTAAATCTTTCATCCATCAACCCAGCCATCTTTGCCGTGAGAGCATCGATTATAAGTTGATTGTTGTTGCGGCTGGTTCCACTGTGATCAGACATCCTTTTCCTGAAACAACACACAATAATACACCAGTAAAGAGTCCTTTTGAAGATCGAATTGACCCTAAATCAGAAGAACACGAAAATGACTCTTGGTATCCTATTTTCTCAGAAGAACACAAAACGCGACTGTGGAAGTCGATCGGTTACGAAAAAATATCAAAATACTTCATAAAATTCCACAACTAATTTTAACAAATACTAGACGCATCCTAGATTGATTTGCAGTTGATTTCACAATTTTTTCACGAGCCAATATTTAATTAAAATTCGAACAAGTTGGGGAGAAAACTACTTAACTTCTCAATGTTGCTCTGATACCACTTGATACGATTCTGGATGGAGAATCGTGTCCCAATCACTCACTGGGAAGTTAAGGTGACAAGTTAAGACTCCAGTCTTGAGCAGCAAGCTGATCTAGAGTTGGATGGGAGGATAGACGGCACGAGAGGATGCGGAAGGCCTCTTGATAAGTCTGGTTCGAACAATCTAATCACTAGAATTGTTCTTGGGGTTCTGATTCGAATCACTTGAAAAAGAAGAGAGAAAAGATAATTTTTATTAAAAAGATGGTTAATAATTACATAATAGTCTCAGAGAATATAAAGAAGAGAGGAGACGAAGAGGAGAAGAGAGGAGGAGCGCATGGAGTTAATGCTCGGTGAGTTTCGAGACATGCCTCGGAAACTCACCAAAGACCAACTCAAAATAAACACACAACACAAATAAAAATTCAAATAGCTAAAATAGAAAAAGATAGAAAGAAAAGAGATAGTCGGTCCGCGCCAAATAATCTCGAGAAGGCCGGACTATGTCGGACTAGCACCAAGCAAAGATGAACCTATGGATCACGAACCTCATTAAAAACCTTCCTTTGGAAAACCACTTGGGAAAAACCAAAGGCAAGGGAAAAAGAGTGTAGGTGAGCCATAGGGCTTGATACTAGCCATCCCGGACATGAACCAAGACCAACGTGGCCGCGGTATCACTTACGTCCGAGTGACCCCTATGAACCAAAGCTTGTCGTAGCAATGTTCCAACTGTGTGAATGAGTTCCTTAGTCTTAGAACGAATCTTAGAACCAACTAGCACTTCCTTGGCCAAACAAGATCGCGTCCTAGCTCCACTTGGTTCATCCGTAGCTTCCTTCTCGGCCAGTTCCAACGATTCCTCGACGAGCTCCCACCTTTTCTCGACCGGGTCCAACATTTCCTCGGCTATCAGCATTCTATCCCGGACACTATCCATTCTCGTATCATCGGGTCCCTTGGTCGAGTGGTGTTGCTTCAAGCCTTGGATCCTCAGACTCGGTTGCCTGAACTCGGTTTGGAGGTCGAGTGGATGTAGTCGAGTCTACTGTCCGAGTGTTGTCTCCACTCTGCCTCCCGCTCGGTCATGAAGTCGAGTGCATGTAACCGAGTGCAATTGTTCCTCTGCCCCTAACTCTGGTTGCCTGGTCGAGTGCATGTGATCGAGTGGTATTGTTCCTCTGCCTCTAACTCTGGTTTCCTGGTCGAGTGCATGTGATCGAGTGGAATTGTTCCTCTGCCTCTAACTCTGGTTGCCTGGTCGAGTGCATGTGGTCGAGTGCAATTCAGAGCCTAAAAACAGCATTCACCTTCTTGTCCAGAATAGCCCCCAAAAGCTCATTTAACACCTGATAAAAACTCCAAATTGCAATATATATGAAAACCCTATTATGAACCCTATATGAGTGAAATGGATAAATATGGAGTGAAACTAGTGATGAAGCTATGCTAAAATGGATGGAAATGCAAGTTTAAAAGTATTAAAATACAGAGACATCAACTCCCCCAAACTTAGTCTTTGCTTGCCCTCAAGCAAACATATAAGATATAAGCTGGTGAAGTTGATGAAATGCAGAGCCAAAACATGCTAATAAAGGAAGTGGCATCAAGGTCCTAGTTAGTAGTTCTAGAATGCATTAACAAGTAAACCTTACTTTTAAAACTTTAGCCATACCCTTCAGAACAAACCTGACACCAGCCTTAACCTACACATGTCAATCATTCCCTTTAACATTCATTCATTCTGTAACCATGGATCAAGTCTATGCAATTTCAATGAACTCATTTGGCTAAGGCAAAGGTTAAGAGGCAAAGATGGCCCCTTTTGTAACAGGTTTAAACAATAGGTAACATGGGACTCTCAAGAATAGACCGAGCTTTAGGAGAAGGCTAAAGGTAAGATAGCCAACCGATGCATACAAGAACAATTTCTCATCTACCCATCCCATATACAAAGATTCTGCTACCACCTAATCCTAAACCCAGAAGATGATCCTAAATCTACCCTTAGGCACTTTTCTGCCATGAATCCTTTTTGGATAAACTCATTCTTCTTTCCTTTGCCATTTATTCTAAAGAAAAGGGTCCTTGTTTTTCTTGCTTATGCTAGCGGATTGGGTTCTTTTAGAACTTAGGGCTCTTCTATTCTTCTTATTCATTAAGACACTTCAGGCTTTTCTGCCTTTCTTTCCTTTTTATTCTTTCTGAGCCTATGCATTTCTTTTTCTTCTTTTTCAAATCCCAAATCCTTTACTAGAGCAGCTTTCTTATTTTGAACTTAGACCCTTTTCCCAGAACTTCTTTTCTTTCCCTTGAACCCCAAAATGAAACTCAAGCTCGGTTTAGTGAACTCGAGGTGTGAACTCGGTCTCCTAACCGAGCTTATACAACCGAGCTCAATTCCCAATTCTAAATTCCAGTCTATCCTCCTAACCACAGTTCAGTTCCCCACCTAGTTCTATCTAGCTCAATGATTATGAACCAGAACTATATGTATGAGAAACCGTTCTTGTCGGCACAGACCTAACACTTTCTACCAAGCTCAATCAAAGAAATAGGCCTCACATTCACACATAGAATATTGTTGGCTTGAAAAGAATGTTAGGGTTAAAGGTAGGGGAAACTGTTCCAATGATGGAAATCAGCTACTTGGATTCACAAGAGTGGTGAAAAGAGTAAGAGAATCCAAATATGTGTGAGGTATCCATGAGTTCAAACCAAAGGCATAGACATGATAATTGCAATTCAGTTTTAAGGTTCTAATAGACAGGGGATGATATCAGATCAAGACATGCTTTAGCCAAGACTAAATATCAAACAATGCAATCCAGGCATGGTGCGGTCTTATGCTTCAAGCTTACAGGAATGCATTAGACAACTATTAACTATGGCATTGAGACTATTTCATAAACCAGAATGCTTACAAGGCTTTTATCATCCTAGTCCCCTATGCAGATGCACAATTCTATATGAAATGCATCTAGACTCAATCCTAAACATGAATGCAATCTACATGAACACTCTGTTCTTGTGGAATGCTTTTCCAAAAATTTTCAAATTTTTATGGTTTTTCTTATGCAAATAGATGAGATGCTTATGCAGACTCAATATGCAAAATTTGAAATAAGAAAACAGTAAATGATGTCAAATGCATCTCAAACCCTCCCCCAAACTTGAATTACACAGTCCCTTGTGTAATAAAAGATTCAAAGGAAGGTTCGAAGATGAAAAAACAATAAGAAAAACTAAAGATGAGTGGTATAAACAATGGTGAAGGAGTGGAGTTGTACCTCAGTGTTGGGTGTTCTAACTCGGTTATAAGGTCGAGTTTGATGGCCGAGTGGGTTGGTATGAAGATCTAACTCGGCCAAGCTGATCGAGTTAGACTATCCGAGCTTGATTGTTGACCTCTAGAGAGGTAGCTCGGTTTGTCAAACCGAGCTTGATGGCCGAGCTTGATTTGTTGAGATTTTGACTCGGCCTGGTTGATCGAGCTAATTGGTCGGGTCTGATTTTTTTGGGCATCTCTGCCTTTCTTTGCATAATCCTGAAATCTCAAACCTGACCAACAAAACTACTAGAAAACATATTAAAAGAAACAAGAAACCTTAAAGCAAAATATTTACAAAGATAGTCATGGGACTTCCTCCCAAGTGAGCTTGTTTAAACTCACTAAGCTTGACTTCCTTACTGGATTCATGGAGGCTGTAAGAGAGGAACTGAGGTCCTCTTTTCCTTGGTGGGTAGATCAGCAAACTCATCGTGCTCCCTTGACCAATCAGCAAACTGACTCTCAATAGCTTCCTCCTCTAGGTAAGCTTTCTCTTGATCAGGTGGGTAGTCAATTTTTCTTGACCACTTTGATGTGAGGTCACTTCCCTTCTTCCTGGTCATAGTGATAGCTATATCAGGTGGGATATCCTTGATGTTTACAGGTCCTTGACTGGTCATCCTATGGAGCAACATGATTTGATCTTTCAGCTCTTTCACAGTGTCTTTTAGCTCCACTATAGCTTTGTCCTGCCAATTAGACCTTTCTTTGAGTGCAATCCACTCATCTAGCCCACAAATGTCAGGCTCGGTTTGCAAACCGAGTTTGTTCATCGAGTTAGAAACATCCGGACATGTGAGAGCTTGACTCTGTTTGAAGACCGAGTTAACAGGTCGAACGTGATTAAAAATTTTCTTTTCTGCAGCCTTAAACTCTGTTTCAGATCCAGCTATGCCTTGACAAACTCCTGATTCAGCTTTACTATCCTTTACCAATGCTGGCTTCAGTGGATCATCTTCATAAGGCTTTCTCAACAACTCATCAGTGCTCTCATTCAATTCCTTAATGGAGAAGATCTGTCCCTCTATTGTGGGCTTCCTTATAGCTTCATTGATATCAAACACCATCCTCATATTGTCAACCAAGTTAAGAGCAATCTTACCTCCCTTCACATCTATCACAGTCCCAGCAGTTGCCAAGAATGGCCTTCCAAGAATAAGAGGATCTGCTGGTTCTTCATCCATTCTCAAAACCACAAAGTCGGCAAGAACTGTTACCTCGCCTATCTTCACAGGAAGATCTTTCAGCATTCCCTGTGGGGATCTTGTTGAGCCATCAGCTAACACTAGGGTGATATTGCATGGTCTAAAGTCTTCTATTTTTAGCTTATGGGCTATAGATAGAGGCATAAGGCTGACAGCAGCTCCAAGGTCACAAAGACTGCTTTTGAAGTTCAGAGTCCCTATAGAGCATGGAAGAGTGAATGAACCTGGTCTTCAAGCTTGTCCTTGATGACCCTCTCTCCTATGACTGCCTGGCAATCATATTTCACTTCTTTCATAGCCTCGGCTTTCATCTTCCTTCTCAAGAGTTCTTCCTGAAGGGTTTTTCCTTGGTTGTGGATGGTTGCAAAGATAGTTTCCAAAGGCATTGTCTCCTCAAGCTTATCCACTGCACTATCGTAATCAGCTCTAGCCTTTTCCAAGAGTTCCTGCTTGAATCTCCCAGGGAAAGGAAGCCTGGGAACATAAGGAGGGGGAATGTAAGGTACCCTTTTCTCTTCTTGATTAGCTTGAGCCTTGAGCTCGGTTACATCAACTCGGTTTGGTGACCGAGTTTGATCACCTTTGGTCTCTCCTTGAACTCGGGCCTCTGATCGAGTGCATTGACCGAGTGTAGGCTTAGGAGCTTCAGATTTGGCTACTTTTTGATAGAAAGCCTCCACTTCTTGAACCTCACTGTCCTCAATGACTGGAATAGTCTCTTTTCTGGTAGGTGGCTTGCCTTCACTCAGCAATGTGATAGCATGGGCAGTTGCAAACTCCTTGGGGTTTTGGATAGTAGTCCATGGGAGGTGGTCTGTAGGCTGAGCAGAGGAAGATGTGATCTTGTTCACTATATTCTCCATTTTGGAGGTCAATTCTGCAATTTGAGAGTTGAGATTATTGACATTGCACTCCAGCATGTTTTGCATTTCTGATAACCTTGTGGATGTGCTTGTTGCTGCTGTGGCTTGTCCTTGTAATAGTTGATGCAGCATTTGTTCCATTGGAGTTGTTGGAGTTGGGTATTGAAACTGTGGAGCAAGATGTGAGTTGAATCTATTGTTTGAACCAATGTGATCCTGAACGTATCTAATCTCTTTGTGTAGAACCCGAGCAGTGTTGTGAGTCTGAAACTGTTTGTTTTCATGAACCATGTTAACTGTTTTTTGTTGAGCTTGAAGAAGCATATTCAGTTTCTCATTGATAGATGTCATCTCGTTGCGGTTCCGTTCAGCGGGTATGAAGCGCTCCTTAGGTGGTGTATCTATTTCCTTAGTATAGGTTCCAACAGACTGTGCCAGATTCTCGACTAAACTCCAACCATCAGTGACATCCTTGGTGACGAAATTACCATTACTATCTGTGTTGAGCAAAATTCTTATATTCGGAAGTACTCCTCTTTAAAGAGTGCGGAGGAGTGATCCAGTACTAAAGCCATGGTGAGGACATTGGATGGTGTAACCCTTGAATCTTTCCCAAGCTTCAGAAAATAACTCCCCATGCTGTTGAACAAAGCTCGCTATCTCATTACGCAATCTAGCTGTCCTTGAGTGATTGTAGAACTTATCCAAAAAAACTCTTTTGCATGCATCCCACGAGGTAATAGATCCAGGAGTTAGTGTTTTCTCCCATATCTTTGCTTTATCACCAAGTGAAAATGGGAATAACCTGAGCTTCAGACTGTCTTCACTCACCCCACTTATCTTTGTGAGGCTGCAGAGCCTGTCGAAATCATCTAAATGGTCAAGTGGATCCTCATTTGGCAAACCATAGAACTTACTACTCTGGACCATGCATATCAGGCTGCTCTTGATTTCAAGGTTGACGACATCTGGTGGAACAATTCCTTGTCTGCTAGTATGTGTGCTTGTATGTATCTTGGTTGTCTAGGTTCAAGTGGTTCTCCATTCTGTACCTCTTGATTGTCTCTGTTTACCCTCTCTGGTTGAGTCGTTCTGTTCTGTGTTCTCTGATTCTGTGGATCCCTTGGTAACTGGTTGATCATGGCTTGGTAACCAAGGTTGTTGCACTCAAATTTGCTGACCGAGTTGTACTCAGCTCGACCACAGTTGAAACGACCGCACTCGTTTTTTTTTTTTTTTTATAAACAATTAATTATTATTCCCATAAATAATAATTAACTACCCAAATCAATTAACAATGCAACTATCCTTGCATTATAATTAATTAACTCCATAAGCAAAATATAACACATAAATATTTTACTTAATTATCCGAAAGGACAATTGATCCATCGAAATATCCAGAATACGACGACTTGAGTTGAGAGTCGAAGTTGGTCTGTATAGCCACCTTGGCTTTCATAGACAATTTCTGTTGTCTATAAGGGTTCTCGATAAACGAGAATCCGGACTTGAGATCGATAAATCTTCTATTCATAAATACTAAACAACACAAATCCTTTTATAGCGGAAGACTCTTAAACAAACAACCGAGTTCCTAGATCATCCCCTCTTCTTCGCCATAATTCCACGGTCACACCTATTCTTTTTCTGCATCAAATAAGAGAGATGCATAAGTATTTCAACAAATACTTAGTGAGGCAATCCTCCCATCAACAAGCTATACACACAAACGATTATAATTATTCAACGTATTAAAACACGAAATTACCGACAATAAATCAACCATCTCAAGAAACACTCGATCTAGATCCCCCATGAGATCTTATGGCCTATCCCATGCAAAACACATTAAACAATCAAACCGCTCAGATAAGCTTATGGTCATGCACTCACCTTTAGCCACGCACGAAAATTCCCAAAACTTCTCGGAAAGAATAGACTTCAATCCCCCAAACGCGTGCCTAAAAATAACCAAACGAAGATAACTTAAGACACAGGTTAACCCTCTTGAACACTCAGATCGATCGATCTTGGATCAGATCGATCGATCCAACTTGGCGAACATTCTTCAGATCAATCGATCCTGCTCTGGCGAACATTCTTCAGATCGATCGTTCCATGTGCATTTCGCCAACACCGACTTGCACCACTCACACCAAATTTGGCCACGCGATCGAACTCCAACTCCTCAACCACAAACCACCATCATGGAGTCACGTTCAAGCACTCCCCGCAACCAACACCGCTCACAACTCGTGGCCACAAAACCGCCACAACAACACGTCTCCTAACTCGTGCCTCCCGCCTAACCGAACCTCACCAACGTCACCACCGTGACTCACACCCTCTGTTCGTCTCACTAAACCATCATGAACCACATGATATAATCACAAGAAGGAAGAGAACATTACCCTATCTACCGGTGATGACATAAGGTGCGAGGGAGAGCTCCATAGCTTCACCGTCACGACAACCTACGTTCCTTTTCCTTGAGTCTCTCAAGCCCTTACTCAGCCACCGAGCTACTCTTCTCTAGCTCTCCACGCCCACACACAGCCACTAAGCTCACCTCCTTTGGCTCTCCACGCCCACACACAGCCACCAAGCTCACCTCCTTTGGCTCTCCACGACCACACACAGCCACCAAGCTCACCTCACTTGCTCTCACACCACACACACAGCTCTCTCTCCCTCTCTCCCTTTCCCTCTCTCTCTCTCTTTTCTTTTTGCAGAAGTTGTCGGCAGATTTCTGAAAGAAGAAGGAAGCTGACTTCAGTGGAGCTGCTCTAAAAGAAGGTGGAGGAGAAAGTGGATCCATAGGTTGCTTTGTAGGGTGGGTGGCTGCTTTGTGGAAATAGGTGTGGAAAATAGGTGCATAGGTGGGTACTCTAGAAGGCTGCTGGTGGAGAATGGTGGGTGAAAAATCTGATTTAATCAGATTAGATTTTTATTTGGGGTCTTGTCCTTGAACTCCCAAAAGTTCACACACTGACCCCAAACTTCCCAATTCACACCGAACACCCCTACGGAAACAATACGGTGTAACTTCCAAATTACTCCGAAAATTCCTGAAAATATTTCCCAGAGATTCTTCCCAAAAATCCCGGATATAATTCCGAAATTTCCATCTTTCGGAACACGGGTGTTAATTTAGGATTTGGGTCCCTGAATTCGCGAAAATTCACAAACTGACCCCAAACTCCTAAATCGATTCCGAACACCCCTTACGGGAAAAATGCGTGTAACTTCCAAATTACTCCGAAAATTCCCGGAATTATTTTCCCAGAAAAATCTACGCATAAATCCCGGTTTTAATTTCCGAAATCTCCATTTTTTTCGAAACACGGGCGTTACAATTCTCCCCCACTAACATAGATTCGTCCTCGAATCTAACGCCGCAGTCCATTCCCAATGGACTCATCCGCACATCTCCTAACACAGTGGTCACACTTGACCCTACTGGCCACAAAGCCAGTCACGAGATCAAACACTATTGACCCCGGAGGTCCACATTCAGTCACTAGCTTAAGACTCCGGTCATAGATCATTGCTCACAACTTAAACTCATACCCCTCCACTCTAAGACACCAAGTCCTACGACTCCTGGGTATCAATACCACTCCGCTCTCAGGCCACACAGTCCTTATGAGCTCTTGGTATCCAATTCATGCCACTCCACTCGGGCTCTATAACCTTACGAGTTCTTGGTACTCATGTACCCCCTCCACTCTGGGCTACCCACCTTACGAGTTCTCGGCATCGCACTCATACCACTCCACTCTGGCCAGTCTAACCTTACGAGTTCTCGATATCACATACCACTCCACCCTGGGCTATATACCTTACGAGTTCTCGGCATCGTACTCATACCACTCCACTCTGGGCATCATAACCTTACGAGTCCTGGGTATCTCACTCATACCCCTCCACTCTGGCTATATACCTTCCGAGTCCTGTGTATCACACTCATACCACTCCCACTCTGGGTACTATAACCTTACGGATTCTCGATATCACATACCACTCCACTCTGGGCTAAATACCTACGAGTTCTGGGTATCACACTCATACCACTCCACTCTGGGCAGTATAACTTTACGGGTTCTCGGTATCACATACCACTCCACCCTGGGCTATATACCTTACGAGTTCTGGGTATAAGAGGAAACTATCCATCCTCTCTAGAGTTGTACAGGACCAAACTGTCCTCGGAGCAACCATGATCCACCATACGTCTATAAACACTCCTGACTGAACTACCTCCCGTGATCCGCATACAACCTCGCAAGGTAATACCGGCATCACCCATATTCCAACCCGGAATATCATCTTTTTCCATAACCACTACTCAGGTTATCTCACACATACCCCGTCCTCAGGGTACTAACATAATCTTTTCCCGATTATAACTCAAGTTTTTAAATTCTCATAAAAACTCTTTTCAGAACCTCATGTTCACTTAAAAACTCATGGCAACATCCGCCATCAACAATAAGAACTATCCGTCTTATTACACTCATCATGCATTATCGTTTACAACCCTAAAACGAATACATAATGTTCAACAATAATAACTCGAAACTGGGAACCATCGATGAAAGCTCAAGCATTTGATTGCTTCTCCAACCACTTCTTGAACCTTGCTTTCATCCTCGCCTCTGGTTCCCAAGTCTCCTTCTCAACCCCATCACAATTCCACAAGACCCTTATGCAAGTCTAGAATTTTTTTCCAGTGATCGGGTTGGAACTGGCTCTCCCGACTCCACCATGGTATAAACCCTAGGTGTCACTGCAGCCCGCCTATCTCTCGGTGCTGCCGCTACCACTCCCTGCTGCAACCTGGGACATTTCGGCTTAATGAGCCCTGGCTCCTTACAGTGGTAACACACCCGAGGATCCCCGATCGCTCCACCTTTCTGGGGGGACCTAGCAACCTATGGTCCTTGCTTCCGCATCTAAAGCATCCCGGACCACCTAGGTTACCCTCGGAAGGACCCTAACAAACCCCAAGTGCTAACCCGGATTGCCCCGGATGCCGCACCTCTCTACCAATTCTGGAGTAACGAAACAATGCGATGCTCCAGAATCAAACAGAACGTGGGATTCAAACCTTCCCACGATTAAGGTCCCTACATAATCTCCTATGCTAAGAACCCTAACATAGATCACTAGGCAACTTTCCATTCTAGGAAACTATCCATTTTTGGAAACTTTCCATTCTAGGAAACTTTCCATTTTTGGAAAACTTCAGCCCTGGACCATACCACTTATGGTTCACTCTTCTAGAACTTCTCCGGAACTCTCTCGGCCTCACTTGGCCTCTCAGTTCCATCTAAAAAAGATTTGACCTTTAATCTCTGGAACTTTCTCGGCTTCACTTGGCCTCTCTTGCAACCTTAACCCTTGGCTGCACCTCAACTACCGATGGTACAACTGGAGCCTGCACTGGTACCCTCTCCGGTAACCGCTCCAACAGCATGGCCATGAAATTCGCAATACGATCCTCTTGGGCCGGAGATACTCCTGCTGCCACACCCGCAGCACCCGCTGGACCTCCAGCAGCACCGGCACCAACACCGGCCACACCCTCCATCCCAAACTGATCCGTATGCGAGTTCCCGACCCGCTCATCCGTAAAATTCTGTGCCACACTCTCCTCCATTACTGGAGCCATCGCGTTACTCCGTCCGCGACCTCTACCCCTACCGGTACCACGACCGTGACCTCTACCTCTTTTAGCCATCTATACCCAATAGTTGGCTCTTCGATCAATCCTAACTACCACAGAAGCCGGCTCAACAACATACCCGAACTTCCATGGTTTAGATTAACCGATTCCAGGTTAAACCCAAAATTTAAACCATGGTTAATCTCCTAACTTAACCAATCCATGGTCCTGAGTTAAATTTAATAACAATAATTTCCTCAATGAATTACTTCAATCCGGTTTGCTGGTTAAACCAAACCCAAACCGGACACCAAACAGAAAACCAAACAACTTACCGTGGAATCTCTTTAAAGGCTCGAAGAGGATGATCTAGAACTCCATACCCAAACAATTGACTAACACTCTCATAGTCAATTCTACTACGGTTTGCCCATGCATCACCGCACCAAAAATTAAATTAAATCCAATTTAATTTTTCCTATCCCGTCCTAGAGCCGTAATTGCTCTGATACCAAACTGAAACGACCGCACTCGTTTTTTTTTTTTTTTTTATAAACAATTAATTATTATTCCCATAAATAATAATTAACTACCCAAATCAATTAACAATGCAACTATCCTTGCATTATAATTAATTAACTCCATAAGCAAAATATAACACATAAATATTTTACTTAATTATCCGAAAGGACAATTGATCCATCGATCTAACCAGAATACGACGACTTGAGTTGAGAGTCGAAGTTGGTCTGTATAGCCACCTTGGCTTTCATAGACAATTTCTGTTGTCTATAACGGTTCTCGATAAACAAGAATCCGGACTTGAGATCGATAAATCTTCTATTCATAAATACTAAACAACACAAATCCTTTTATAGCAGAAGACTCTTAAACAAACAACCGAGTTCCTAGATCATCCCCTCTTCTTCGCCATATTTCCACGGTCACACCTATTCTTTTTCTGCATCAAATAAGAGAGATGCATAAGTATTTCAACAAATACTTAGTGAGGCAATCCTCCCATCTACAAGCTATACACACAAATGATTATAATTATTCAACGTATTAAAACACGAAATTACCGACAATAAATCAACCATCTCAAGAAACACTCGATCTAGATCCCCCATGAGATCTTATGGCCTATCCCATGCAAAACACATTAAACAATCAAACCGCTCAGATAAGCATATGGTCATGCACTCACCTTTAGCCACGCACGGAAATTCCCAAAACTTTTCGGAAAGAATAGACTTCAATCCCCCAAACGCGTGCCTAAAAATAACCAAACGAAGATAACTTAAGACACAGGTTAACCCTCTTGAACACTCAGATCGATCGATCTTGGATCAGATCGATCGATCCCAACTTGCGGTTTTTTCTCAGATCGATCGATCCTGGCCAGATCGATCGATCCAACTTGGCGAACATTCTTCAGATCAATCGATCCTCCTCTGGCGAACATTCTTCAGATCGATCGTTCCATGTGCATTTCGCCAACACCGACTTGCACCACTCACACCAAACTTGGCCACGCCATCGAACTCCAACTCCAGAACCACAAACCACCATCATGGAGTCACGTTCAAGCACTCCCCGCAACCAACACCGCTCACAACTCGTGGCCACAAAACCGCCACAACAACACGTCTCCTAACTCGTGCCTCCCGCCTAACCGAACCTCACCAACGTCACCACCGTGACTCACACCCTCTGTTCGTCTCACTAAACGATCATGAACTACATGATATAATCACAAGAAGGAAGAGAACATTACCCTATCTACCGGTGATGACATAAGGTGCGAGGGAGAGCTCCGTAGCTTCACCGTCACGGCAACCTACGTTTCTTTTCCTCGAGTCTCTCACGCCCTTACTCAGCCACCGAGCTACTCTTCTCTAGCTCTCCACGCCCACACACAGCCACCAAGCTCCCCTCCTTGGGCTCTCCACGCCCACACACAGCCACCAAACTCACCTCCTTTGGCTCTCCACGCCCACACACAGCCACCAAGCTCACCTCACTTGCTCTCACACCACACACACAGCTCTCTCTCCCTCTCTCTCTTTCCCTCTCTCTCTCTCTTTTCTTTTTGCAGAAGTTGTCGGCAGATTTCTGAAAGAAGAATGAAGCTGACTTCAGTGGAGCTGCTCTAAAAGAAGGTGGAGGAGAAAGTGGATCCATAGGTTGCTTTGTAGGGTGGGTGGCTGCTTTGTGGAAATAGGTGTGGAAAATAGGTGCATAGGTGGGTACTCTACAAGGCTGCTGGTGGAGAATGGTGGGTGAAAAATCTGATTTAATCAGATTAGATTTTTATTTGGGGTCTGGTCCTTGAACTCCTAAAAGTTCACACACTGACCCCAAACTTCCCAATTCACACCGAACACCCCTACGGAAACAATACGGTGTAACTTCCAAATTACTCCGAAAATTGCCGGAAATATTTCCCAGAGATTCTTCCCAAAAATCCCGGATATAATTCCTAAATTTCCATCTTTCGGAACACAGGTGTTAATTTAGGATTTGAGTCCCTGAATTCCCGAAATTCACAAACTGACCCCAAACTCCTAAATCGATTCCGAACACCCCTTACGGGAAAAATGCGTTTAACTTCCAAATTACTCCGAAAATTCCCGGAATTATTTTCGCAGAAAAATCTACGCATAAATCCCGGTTTTAATTTCCGAAATCTCCATTCTTTTGGAACACGGGCGTTACAATTCTCCTCCACTAATATAGATTCGTCCTCGAATCTAACGCCGCAGTCCATTCCCAATGGACTCATCCGCACATCTCCTAACACAGTGGTCACACTTGACCCTACTGGCCACACAGCCAGTCACGAGATCAAACACTATTGACCCCGGAGGTCCACATTCAGTCACTAGCTTAAGACTCCGGTCATAGATCATTGCTCACAACTCAAACTCATACCCCTCCACTCTAAGACACCAAGTCCTACGAGTCCTGGGTATCAATACCACTCCGCTCTCAGGCCACACAGTCCTTATGAGCTCTTGGTATCCAATTCATGCCACTCCACTCGGGCTCTATAACCTTACGAGTTCTCGGTACTCATGTACCCCCTCCACTCTGGGCTACCCACCTTACGAGTTCTCGGCATCGCACTCATACCACTCCACTCTGGGCAGTCTAACCTTACGAGTTCTCGATATCACATACCACTCCACCCTGGGCTATATACCTTATGAGTTCTCGGCATCGTACTCATACCACTCCACTCTGGGCATCATAACCTTACGAGTCCTGGGTATCTCACTCATACCCCTCCACTCTGGCTATATACCTTCCGAGTCCTGGGTATCACACTGATACCACTCCCACTCTGGGTACTATAACCTTTCGGATTCTCGATATCACATACCACTCCACTCTGGGCTAAATACCTACGAGTTCTGGGTATCACACTCATACCACTCCACTCTGGGCAGTATAACCTTACGGGTTCTCGGTATCACATACCACTCCACCCTGGGCTATATACCTTACGAGTTCTGGGTATAAGAGGAAACTATCCATCCTCTCTAGAGTTGTACAGGACCAAACTGTCCTCGGAGCAACCATGATCCACCATACGTCTATAAGCACTCCTGACTGAACTACCTCCCGTGATCCGCATACAACCTCGCAAGGTAATACCGGCATCACCCATATTCCAACCCGGAATATCATCTTTTTCCATAACCACTACTCAGGTTATCTCACACATACCCCGTCCTCAGGGTACTCACATAATCTTTTCCCGATTATAACTCAAGTTTTTAAATTCTCATAAAAACTCTTTTCAAAACCTCATGTTCACTTAAAAACTCATGGCAACATCCGCCATCAACAATAAGAACTATCCGTCTTATTACACTCATCATGCATTATCGTTTACAACCCTAAAACGAATACATAATGTTCAATAATAATAACTCGAAACTGGGAACCATCGATGAAAGCTCAAGCATTTGATTGCTTCTCCAACCACTTCTTGAACCTTGCTTTCATCCTCGCCTCTGGTTCCCAAGTCTCCTCCTCAACCCCATCACAATTCCACAAGACCCTTATGCAAGTCTAGAATTTTTTTCCAGTGATCGGGTTGGAACTCGGCTCTCCCGACTCCACCATGATATAAACCCTAGGTGTCACTGCAGCCCGCCTATCTGTCGGTGCTGCTGCTACCACTCCCTGCTGCAACCTGGGACATTTCGGCTTAATGAGCCCTGGCTCCTTACAGTGGTAACACACCCGAGGATCCCTGATCGCTCCACCTTTCTGGGGGGACCTCGCAACCTATGGTCCTTGCTTCCGCATCTAAAGCATCCCGGACCACCGAGGTTACCCTTAGAAGGACCCTAACAAACCCCAAGTGCTCACCCGGATTGCCCCGGATGCCGCACCTCTCTGCCAATTGTGGAGTAACGAAACAATGCGATGCTCCAGAATCAAACAGAACGTGGGATTCAAACCTTCCCACGATTAAGGTCCCTACATAACTCTCCTATGCTAAGAACCCTAACCCAGATCACTAGGCAACTTTCCATTCTAGGAAACTATCCATTTTTGGAAACTTTCCATTATAGGAAACTTTCCATTTTTGGAAAACTTCAGCCCTGGACCATACCACTTATGGTTTACTCTTCTAGAACTTCTCCGGAACTCTCTCGGCCTCACTTGACCTCTCAGTTCCATCTAAAAGAGATTTGACCTTTAATCTCTGGAACTTTCTCGGCTTCACTTGGCCTCTCTTGCAACCTTAACCCTTGGCTGCACCTCAACTACCGATGGTACAACTGGAGCCTGCACTGGTACCCTCTCCGGTAACCGCTCCAACAGCATGGCCATGAAATTCGCAATACGATCCTCTTGGGCCGGAGCTACTCCTGCTGCCACACCCGCAGCACCCGCTGGACCTCCAGCAGCACCGCCACCAACACCGGCCACACCCTCCGTCCCAAACTGATCCGTATGCGAGTTCCCGACCCGCTCATCCGTAACATTCTTTGCCACACTCTCCTCCATTACTGGAGCCATCGCGTTACTCCGTCCGCGACCTCTACCCCTACCGGTACCACGACCGCGACCTCTACCTCTTTTAGCCATCTATACCCAATAGTTGGCTCTTCGATCAATCTTAACTACCACAGAAGCCGGCTCAACAACATACCCGAACTTCCATGGTTTAGATTAACCGATTCCAGGTTAAACCCAAAATTTAAACCATGGTTAATCTCCTAACTTAACCAATCCATGGTCCTGAGTTAAATTTAATAACAATAATTTCCTCAATGAATTACTTCAATCCGGTTTGCTGGTTAAACCAAACCCAAACCGGACACCAAACAGAAAACCAAACAACTTACCGTGGAATCTCTTTAAAGGCTCGAAGAGGATGATGTAGAACTCCATACCCAAACAATTGACTAACACTCTCATAGTCAATTCTACTACGGTTTGCCCATGCATCACCGCACCAAAAATTAAATTAAATCCAATTTAATTTTTCCTATCCCGTCCTAGAGCCGTAATTGCTCTGATACCAAACTGAAACGACCGCACTCGTTTTTTTTTTTTTTTTTTTATAAACAATTAATTATTATTCCCATAAATAATAATTAACTACCCAAATCAATTAACAATGCAACTATCCTTGCATTATAATTAATTAACTCCATAAGCAAAATATAACACATAAATATTTTACTTAATTATCCGAAAGGACAATTGATCCATCGAAATATCCAGAATACGACGACTTGAGTTGAGAGTCGAAGTTGGTCTGTATAGCCACCTTGGCTTTCATAGATAATTTCTGTTGTCTATAACGGTTCTCGATAAACGAGAATCCAGACTTGAGATCGATAAATCTTCAATTCATAAATACTAAACAACACAAATCCTTTTATAGCGGAAGACTCTTAAACAAACAACCGAGTTCCTAGATCATCCCCTCTTCTTCGCCATAATTCCACGGTCACACCTATTCTTTTTCTGCATCAAATAAGAGAGATGCATAAGTATTTCAACAAATACTTAGTGAGGCAATCCTCCGATCTACAAGCTATACACACAAACGATTATAATTATTCAACGTATTAAAACACGAAATTACCGACAATAAATCAACCATCTCAAGAAACACTCGATCTAGATCCCCCATGAGATCTTATGGCCTATCCCATGCAAAACACATCAAACAATCAAACCGCTCCGATAAGCTTATGGTCATGCACTCACCTTTAGCCACGCACGGAAATTCCCAAAACTTCCCGGAAAGAATAGACTTCAATCCCCCAAACGCGTGCCTAAAAATAACCAAACGAAGATAACTTAAGACTCAGGTTAACCCTCTTGAACACTCAGATCGATCGATCTTGGATCAGATCGATCGATCCCAACTTGCGGGATTTTCTCAGATCGATCGATCCGGTCCAGATCGATCGATCCAACTTGGCGAACATTCTTCAGATCGATCGATCCTCCTCTGGATCGATCGATCTCGCCCTGGATCGATCGATCCGGCATGGCCGTGAGTTATCCAGATCGATCGATCCGTCCTGGATCGATCGATCCCATCCTGGATCGATCGTTCCATGTGCATTTCGCCAACACCGACTTGCACCACTCACACCAAACTTGGCCACGCGATCGAACTCCAACTCCTCAACCACAAACCACCATCATGGAGTCACGTTCAAGCACTCCCCGCAACCAACACCGCTCACAACTCGTGGCCACAAAACCGCCACAACAACACGTCTCCTAACTAGTGCCTCCCGCCTAACCGAACCTCACCAACGTCACCACCGTGACTCACACCCTCTGTTCCTCTCACTAAACCATCATGAACCACATGATATAATCACAAGAAGGAAGAGAACATTACCCTATCTACCGGTGATGACACAAGGTGCGAGGGAGAGCTCCGTAGCTTCACCGTCACGGCAACCTACGTTCCTTTTCCTCGAGTCTCTCACGCCCTTACTCAGCCACCGAGCTACTCTTCTCTAGCTCTCCACGCCCACACACAGCCACCAAGCTCACCTCCTTTGGCTCTCCACACCCACACACAGCCACCAAGCTCACCTCCTTTGGCTCTCCACGCCCACACACAGCCACCAAGCTCACCTCACTTGCTCTCACACCACACACACATTCCAAAGCAATCGTAAGAGATTCAAATCCTTTTCAATCAAATCATTGTTTCTTCATATTCACATCCATAGGTGTTGGTTTAGCCTCAATATGTTTCATTCTTGTTATAACTCCAAACTTTACTCTCAGAAACTCGTATGGGATTTAAAGAAGTAACATAATTGTGTGATAAGGTATAATGCTTGTTTCTTACCATGGCTTTCTTCTCCACCTTGGTAGCATGCTATACCACATCATCAAGAGTCATAATAGGCTTAAGATAAGCCATTGATGAAATTTTATCACTCAACCAATGTATAAAAGCCTACAATGGTATCCTGCTGCGGCTCTTGAACATTGCCAAGAAATTGTAAGAGATTCAAATACTTTTCAATCAAATCACTCTTTCTTCATATTCACATCCATAGGTGTTGGTTTAGCCTCATTATGTTTCATTCTTGCTATAACTCCAAACTTCACCCTCAGAAACTCCTATGGGATTCAAAGAAGTAACATGATTGTGGGATAAGGTATAATGATTGTTTCTTACCATGGCTTTCTTCTCCACCTTGGTATCATGCTATATCATGTCATCAAGAGTCATAATAGGCTTAAGCTAATCCATTGATGAAATTTTATCACTCAACCCATGTACAAAGCATACAATGGCTCCCTGCTGTGTCTCTTGAACATTTCCAATCAATTGTCTTTTTTAGTCAAATCACTGTTTCTTTATATTCACATCCATATGTGTTGGTTTAGCCTCAATATCTTTCTTCTTGCTATCACACCAAACTTCACTCTCAGACACTCCTATGAGATTCAAAGAAGTAACATGATTGTGGGATAAGGTATAATGCTTGTCATCAATAGTTATAATAGGCTTAAGCTAATCCATTGATGAAATTTTATCACTCAACCCATGTATAAAGCATACAATGGCTCCCTGCTACGGCTCTAGAACATTGCCAAGCAATTGTAAGATATCCAAATCTTTTTCAATCAAATCACTGTTTCTTTATATTCACATCCATAGGTGTTGGTTTAACCTCAATATATTTCATTCTTTCTATAACTCCAAACTTCACCCTCAGAAACTCCTATTGGATTCAAAGAAGTAACATAATTATGGAATATGATATAATGCTTGTTTCTTACCATGGCTTTCTTCTCCACCTTGGTAGCGCGCTAGATCACGTCATCAAGAGTCATAATAGGCTTAAGGTAAGCCATTGATGAAATTTTATCACTCAACCCATGTACAAAGCCTACAATGGCTCCCTGCTACGGCTCTTGAACATTATAAAGCAATTGTAAGAGATTCAAATCCTTTTCAATCAAATCATTGTTTCTTCATATTCAGATCCATAGGTGTTGGTTTAGCCTCAACATGTTTCATTCTTTCTATAACTCCAAACTTCACTCTCAGAAACTCCAATGGGATTCAAAGAAGTAACATGATTGTGGGATAAGGTATAATGCTTGTTTCTTACCATGGCTTTCTTCTTCACCTTGGTAGCATGCTATATCATGTCATCAAGAGTCATAATAGGATTAAGGTAAGCCATTGATGAAATTTTATCACTCAACCCATGTACAAAGCCTACAATGGCTCCCTGCTGCGGCTCTTGAACATTGCAAAGCAATTGTAAGAGATTCAAATCCTTTTCAATCTAATCATTGTTTCTTCATATTCACATCCATAGGTGTTGGTTTAGCCTCAATATGTTTCATTCTTGCTATAACTCCAAACTTCATCCTCCAAAACTCCTATGGGATTCAAAGAAGTAAACTGATTGTGGGATAAGGTATAATGCTTGTTTCTTACTATGGCTTTCTTCTCCACCTTGTTAGCATGCTTTATCACGTCATCAAGAGTCATAATAGGCTTAAGATAAGCCATTGGTGAAATTTTATCACTCAAACCATGTATAAAGCATACAATGGCTCCCTGCTGCGGCTCTTGAACATTGCCAAGCAATTGTATTAGATCCACATCCTTTTCAATCAAATCACTATTTCTTCATATTCACATCCATAGGTGTTGGTTTGGCCTCAATATGTTTCATTCTTGTTATAACTCCAAACTTCACCCTTAGAAACTCCTATGGGATTTAAAGAAGTAACATAATTGTGTGATAAGGTATAATGCTTGTTTCTTACCATGGCTTTCTTCTCCACCTTGGTAGCATGCTATATCACGTCATCAAGAGTCATAATTGGCTTAAGATAAGCCATTGATGAAATTTTATCACTCAACCAATGTATAAAAGCCTACAATGGTATCCTGCTGCGGCTCTTGAACATTGCGAAGAAATTGTAAGAGATTCAAATACTTTTCAATCAAATCACTCTTTCTTCATATTCACATCCATAGGTGTTGGTTTAGCCTCAATATGTCTTGATATGCTCAAATTTACCCTGAGCTACTCTCTCAAATTAAGAGATCACTGTAGTACTTAGGGATTGAATCCACAAGGACTATGAAATACCCAATAAATCCCAGTAAAAGTATTATGCTAAATAAAGTATAATGTAATGAAATTGCAATGCGAGTAATTAAACAAAGTGTAAATCAATGGAGAAAAGCGTTAGGCATAGGGAAATCCCAGGAATCTTCAGAACTGTGAATCGATTGAATTATCAGGATTATAATTAAGAACCGTTCTAGAACTCAAACACAATTGTAAAACCTACCAGCTTCCGCTGCGTAAACTATCTATCCCTGAATCTAGAATTTCAAATTCCTTTGCTAAATTCTAAGATCCAGACAAGCAGTAATGATCAGGTTCAATTTGTTCACAAAATCCCTAAATCAAATTCCTTTGCAGATGGGTATTTTGCTCACCTAAGATAGATCTAGCAATCAATCACACTTTCATGTCAATTGATAACCCTAAATCAGATTCTAGGTCGCGAATCTAGAATAAGCAATAAGTTCAATCCTAGATGAAGAACTCTATCAATTAACCCTAGTAATCTAATGATTCAACAATTCCTCTGAAACCCTTGAAATCCCATAACCTAACAGGGGAACTACTCAGACATGGTGAAAGCAACAATCATCATGATATGAATAGAAATCATTCAATATAATAGAAAATAAAGTAGAGAACAAAGAGTATCAGAGATTAGAGAAAGATGATACAAGCTTGAGATAGATAGAGGGTCTGCTGCTTGATAATCCCTAAAACCCTGATCTAAAACACAATATATATCTAAAAACTCGTACAGGGACTAATGCTGAAATATTAGAACTTCTGGGCAAAATTGTAAATCTTCCAAAAACTCCGAAGTTGTCCGCCTGTGGTGTCGTTCGACACCCATGGTTGGTGTCGATCGACACCAAGTCATACATCGCCTCAAAACATGATTCTTCGATGCAACTTCTTGGTCTCCGCTCCAAAATCTCCCATATTCTTCACATTAGTCCTAAATGCATACCTGAAGATAAAAGACTCTAATAGACTCTAAAAACACCAAAAAGACTCGATTAAAGACTCTTATATCATGGTTAAAACTCATAAAAACCATGATATATCAACTCCCCCAGACTTAGCTTTTGCTTGCCCTCAAGCAAAACATAAACTCAGCCTGTGAAAGAAGTTTGAAAACACAAGAAACTCATTTTGTCATAAGAGCACCAGACTCACATGCACCATAGTAAAGCCACTGGAAATTCTTACCCGACAAGGTCCAGACCACCATGTACTTCTCCCACACTTAGCAACTGTCCCAAACAACTCCACAATTCAAATAAACAATCCAAATTCACCATACTGACTTCTATAAACTAAGGTGAAGACTCATCCAGGGAGTATCAATCAAAGGACACATTGACTCTTTCTCAATCAGTTTCCCTGATCACACAGACTGTCTTTACTTCTGGTTCCTTTCCTCTCCCTTTTCTCACTTCTGCAGTTAATTATATCAAAGGTGTAGGCGAATAATGGTATCACGGGAAATTTTCCTAACCTCGCTTCCAACCTTTGTGTGATCATTCCTTTCAAAGTAGAATAATGAGGTCACTGGAAATTTTCCTACCTCTCTACTCAAAAGAAAATCATTTCATCTTTTACTGCTTAGTATATATATATATATATTTTTTTTTATTTTTTTTCTTTTTTTTTATGAAGGGAAGAGAGAGGGGAACCATACTCACACAAACAATTCTTTCAGGACTGAAGGAAGAGTCCGATCCAATGTATATCAAGCCCCTGGAAAAGCAAAATAAAGTCAGGTTAATGGGCGAAGTCGGTGATGGATCCTCTGAAAGCTCAGGTGAAAATGGGTAACATTGGTAGGTTGATCAGCCTTGGGGTTTTTCATTAGTCTCAGACACAAGTCAAGCTTGAATCAGTGGTCACTCAAGTTCCTACAAATATGGTGATTTCCTCGAAAAATCATAGTTTCCAAACTAAATTTTGACTCAATAAAACAAAAAATTGGACTGACTCTAAGAAAATAAAAAGAATGATGTTAGTAACTACCTCCCCCAGACTTAAACAACACTGTCCCCAGTGTTATCAAGCAAGGAGTTGGTGAAAAGGAAATAAAACTGATGAACCATAGTGAAAAAGTCAAAATATTAGAACACAAAACCTGAATCCGTGGCATGGGTGTCGATCGACACAGACGAGTGGTGTCGATCGACACCAGGTCTGTAATTCGAAACTATGATGTTTCAAAATCGAGTGCAAGTTTGTGAAACCAATAATCCGAGTTCAACCACTGTTAGATCATCAAAAGGCAAGGTGAGTGACATGAAAAGATGAGAATATCATAGAGTAAACGTTAGAATACAAACTGACTCAAAGAAAAACATAAAAATGACTCAAAAATATCAAAGACAAAAGATAAAGAATAAAATAAAACTAATCCTTCTCAGAACTCTCGTCTGGGCTGCTCGAGCGTGGGGGAACTGGTGGCTGGCGAGGTGATCGAGAGCGGTGACGAGTAGGACGGACGCAACCGCAACGAGATAGTCTAGCTACGGCATTCCAGATGCTCTGGAAACTTTCCACGACATATCTCTGAAAGTCAGCTGTCTCCATAGGAATCTCCGGAGCGACAGGAAGCTCAAACGGAGGAGCCACAGAAGAACCACAACTTACCAGTAGGTTGCCTCCCACCAAGCGCTTGTTTAAAGTCATTAGCTTGACTTTGTGACGGTTTCAGCAGAGGGTGCATCATCCAGACGCAATATGTGTCCGTCTGGGATCTTGGCATGTGCCCAATAATGTTTGACCCTCTGACCGTTGACTGTAAATTCATTGCCCTCAGGACTGAGCAAGACAACAGCACCATATGGTCGAACTTCCTTGACTGTGAAAGGACCTGACCAACGAGAACGCAATTTCGCAGGAAACAATTGTAAACGAGAGTTATACAGAAGTACCTGATCATTGGGTGCGAAAGTCCTGGAAATGATTTTCTTATCGTGATAAGCTTTGGTCCTTTCCTTGTACAGCTTAGAGCTTTCATAAGCATGGAGTCGAATCTCATCAAGCTCATTGAGCTGAATCAAACGTCTCTCTGCTGCTGGCTTGATATCGAAGTTCAGCAGCTTTACAGCCCAGGCGGCCTTATGCTCAAGCTCTACTGGAAGATGACATGCTTTCCCAGAAAGCAGATGAAACGGTGTAGTACCAAGTGGGGTTTTGAATGCAGTCCGATAAGCCCAGAGTGCATCATCTAACTTTGCGGACCAGTCCTTTCTAGAGCGTCCTACTGTCTTCTCTAAAATCTCCTTGATCTGCCTGTTAGAGACCTCAACTTGCCCAATGATGTAAACCGTGATTCTTAAGAAGCCGCTCAAACACGCGGTTGATGAAGTGCTTTCCACCATCGCTGATGACAATCCTCGGGACTCCAAATCGTGGGAAGATAATGGTCTTAAACAGCTTAAGGACCACTGAAGCGTCGTTGGTAGGACTGGCGATCGCTTCGACCCACTTCGACACATAATCAACAGCAACCAAGATGTACTTGTTCTTGTATGATGTTGGGAAAGGACCCATGAAGTCTATACCCCAGCAATCAAAGACCTCGACCTCGAGGATGAAGTTTTGAGGCATCTCATGCCGCTTACTGATCTTCCCTCTCCTCTGACATGCATCACATCGAGACACAAAGGCATGGGCGTCTCTGAACATAGTCGGCCACCAGAAGCCTGCTTGTAGAACCTTAGATACTGTCTTGAAGGTAGCAAAGTGCCCAGCATACTCAGAACCATGACAGTGAAACAAGACATCCGGAATCTCAGTATTAGCTATGCATCTACGATAGACCCCATCTGAACAATGTCGATACAAGTAAGGTTCATCCCAATAGAACCGTCTCAGCTCACGCATGAACTTCTTCTTCGAGTACCCTGTAAATTCATCCGGTTCATCTCCTGCAGCAAGGTAATTGGCAATATCAGCAAACCATGGTCGATATTGACCCTCAACAACAGCTATTGAGTGGTTATCTGCCAAATCGGAGCTGTCTGGAACGTGGGTGTCGATCGACACAAAGGCGTGGTGTCGATCGACACTCGGACCTGTTGTCCGAGAATACTGCAGATCACCGCAAGAAAAATCACGCCATCCCGTTTCCAATAAGTGCACATTCTCTTCTGGCAGAGAATCATCAATAGGGATGTCGTCCTCAATCCTAATCCGCGAAAGATGATCAGCAACTCCATTTTCAGTACCTTTCTTATCCTTGACTTCGATGTCGAACTCCTGGAGTAATAGAATCCATCTTAACAGTCTAGGCTTAGAATCCTTCTTCTGCATCAGGTACTTGAGTGCAGAATGATCAGTGTGCACTACTACCTTAGAGCCAACAAGATACTGCCTGAACTTCTCAAAAGCAAACACAACAGCAAGCAGTTCTTTCTCTGTGGTAGCGTAGTTCTTCTGTGCATCATCCAATGTACGGCTGGCATAGTATATGGCATGAAGCTTCTTGTCTTTCCTTTGTCCCAGCACAGCCCCAACTGCAAAGTCGCTGGCGTCACACATTACCTCAAAAGGCAAATCCCAATCCGGCGGCTGAATAATTGGAGCACTCACTAATGCACGCTTGAGCTGTTGAAAAGCATCAAAACAATCAGCATCAAACTCAAATGTTACATCCTTACAGAGCAAAGCGGTGAGTGGACGTGCTATCTTGCTGAAATCCTTGATGAAACGTCTATAGAATCCAGCGTGTCCAAGAAAGCTTCTCAATGTCTTGATATTAGAAGGAGGCTGCAGATTAGTCATCACCTCAATCTTAGCTCTATCAACCTCAATACCAGCCTCTGATACCCTATGTCCAAGAACAATGCCATCTCTGACCATAAAGTGGCATTTCTCCCAATTCAGAACCAAGTGCGTCTCTTCACATCTAGCTAGCACTCTGCATAGGTTATCCAAACAATCCTTGAATGAGGACCCATAAACTGAGAAATCATCCATAAATACCTCCATACTGTCCTCAATCATGTCTGTGAAGATAGACATCATACACCTCTGAAATGTAGCAGGAGCGTTGCATAGTCCAAAGGGCATTCTGCGGTATGCGAAAGTGCCATAGGGACATGTAAACGTGGTCTTCTCCTGGTCATCCGGGTGAATAGGAATCTGAAAGAACCCTGAATAACCGTCAAGGAAACAGTAATAAGGGTGATTAGCTAAACGCTCAAGCATCTGATCAATGAAGGGCAAAGGAAAATGATCCTTTCTTGTAGCGGCGTTCAGTTTCCTATAATCAATGCACATTCTGTGCCCTGTCACAGTCCTAGTCGGTATCAGCTCATTCTTCTCATTCTGTACCACTGTGACTCCTCCTTTCTTAGGCACAACATGCACTGGACTGACCCAATCACTGTCGGAAATCGGATAGATGATCCCTGCATCCAACAGCTTCATGATCTCTTTCTTAACCACATCCTTCAGATTTGGATTCAGCTGTCTCTGATGTTCAACTGATGACTTAGTCTCATCCTCAAGATGTATCCTATGCATGCATAGATCTGGAGAGATACCTGAAATATCATCAAGAGAATAGCCAAGAGCCTTGCGAAACTTGCGCAGCTTACTTAGCAATAGGGTGAGCTCTGCGTTGTTCAAGGACGCATTAACAATTACAGGATATGAATTATGTTCACCAAGGAATGCGTACCTGAGCCCCGCAGGGAGTTGCTTAAGTTCTATCTTTGGAGCTTGCTCAAAGCTCCAATCAGCTGCTTTCCTATCTGTCCGGACACCGGTGTCGATCGACACCAGTGATGGGTGTCGATCGACACCCGCTACGTGCATCACTTCCTTGGTTGCATCCATTAGCTTGACATACCCAGCAGCAATATCATCTAAATGCTCAACCTCATCCACTGAAACAATCAAAGCACGTTCCAGAGGGTCCTCACAATGCAACTCTTTGAAACTCTCCTCAACAAGATCCGTGAGAGTCTCGACGCAGAAGGTCTGGCCATCGATCGGAGGCCGCTTTACAAGCTTATCCATCTCAAAGTTCATAACTAAATCTCCTACATTCAGACCAATGCGTCCCCTTCTCACATCAATCATGGCACCAGCTGTAGCCAAGAATGGTCGTCCCAATATCAACGGATCCTTAGGCTCTTCCTCATATGTCAACACAACGAAGTCCGTAGGAATCACGCAACCTCCTATCTTGATAGGAACATCCTCAAGGATCCCATCTGGAAGACGAACAGAACGATCAGCAAGGATGAGAGTGATCCTTGTCGGCTGGAAGTCTGTCATACCAAGATTCACAGCAACTGATCTGGGCATCAAATTCACACTAGAACCAAGATCACATAAAGACCGTTTGAACTTCTCTGCAAAGATGGTGCAGTCAAGAACGAAACTACCTGGGTCTGGAAGCTTCTCTGGAATCTTGTTCTGAATCACGGCACTAACCTGGGCGGAAATCATCATCGCACCCTGTTCAACATTCAGATCCTTAGTGACCATGCGTTTCACGTACCGTCGGATTATGGGGGATGTCCTGATGGCATCAATCAACGGTAACTCAACAATGAGCTTATCCATCATAGCCTTACACCTGGCATCGTCTATCTCTTGCTTAGACTTCCTGGGGTTTCGAGGATAAGGGATCCTTGGTTTGTATGATGATTCGGTGGTCGGCTTAGCAGATGATGAAGAAGTGTTGTCTGTCTGTGAAGGGTGTCGATCGACACTAACATCCTGTGTCGTGTCCTTGGTAGCGATCGACACAGCTTTCTCCTTACCAGTCCCTTCTGTATCAACTGGTGTCGATCGACACATAGTGTTGGTGTCGATCGCCACTAACTCCGGAGGAACAACATCTTCGTCTTCGACTTCTTCTAAATCTATCATCTCTTCAGGTGTCAGAGTACTCCTGATCACAGGCTCAACCTTCTTCCCACTCCTCAATGAGATGGCATTCACTGGATGCCGCGGATTAGTATCCGTCTTCCCAGGAAGAAAACCGTCCTGTCTCTTAATAGGTCCAGCCGTCTGAGCAACCTGAGTGTCTAACTTCTTGACATGAGTGTTCAGCTGCTCAAACTTCCCATTCAAATCCTGATACAGTGAGTCTAACTTTCCGTTGAATTCCACGGTGATCTTCTGTTGACCTTCTAGAATCTGCTCAAGCATCGATTCCATCTTACTCTCTGTAGTAGGTGGTGGAACGCTCTGATATGAAGATGAACCATAGTTCCTCTGATTGAAGCTGTTGTTGCCCTGATAGGGCTTCTGATACTGAGGCTGCTGAGTGAAAGTAGAGGAGGACTGATTCCCTTGATAGTTGCCTCGCGGACTGCCCCCATTGTAGCCTCGGTTTCCTTGTGAGTTACCGAAACGCTGAAAGCCTGTGCCACCGACATAGTTAACACCCTGCTCCTCATGCTCATCAACTGGCTCATAGGTCTCAACCTCAGCAGCAAACTTGACATGCGTCTTTCTTATTAGAAGATTGTGAACCGTATCAAGTTTCGCCTTTACCTCAGCTATCTGACTTCCATCTAAGTTCCCAGCTTGCTTCTTTCTCTCGAAATCAGCATTCTTAGTACTGTTGCTTGAAGCCAAGTTCTCTATTAGTACCACAACATCCTCAGGATATCTGGTATTGAAGTTTCCATTACTTGCAGCATCCAGAGGCATCTGATACCTTCAATCAATACCCCTGAAGAAAATCCCGAGCAACTGAACCTCACTGAACCCATGGTGTGGACAATCTCTTTGATAAGCCCTGAACCTTGCCCAAGCGGCCTTGAATGCCTCAGTAGGTCCTTGAGAGAAGGCTGAAATCTTCGTCCTCAACTCTTCAGACCGTGCATCATCATAAAAGTTGTTCAGGAAAGCATTTTTAGTGTCCTCCCAAGTGGTCAGTGATCCCGGCTTCAATTGCTTAAGCCAATAAGCTGCTTCCCCAGCAAGAGAGTATGGGAAGAGCTTACAGAACAGATAGTCGTTTGACACCCGTTAGCCTTGATGCTAGTGACTAGATCCTCATACCGCTCAATGTGATCCATAGGGTGCTCATGTGATAGCCCGTGGAAAGGGTTCTGACCTACAAGGGTATAGTATGCAGGTTTGAGTTCAAAGTCATTCCTTTGAAACGGAGGTGGGCGGATGGCAGACCGGTTGGCATAGAACTGCTCTGGCCGGTTGTAATCCCCCAATGTCATTGCTCGTGGACCTAAGGCACCAGGTGCACCTTATCCAACTAAAACCCCACCAGCCGCTGGTGGGTGTCGACCGACACAAGGTGGTGGGTGTCGACCGACACCAGGTGGTGGGTGTCGATCGACACCAGCACCCTGGCCGGGTACCTCAGCCTCAACAATGACTTGGCCGTTATCATCGATCCTTTGGCCCTCTGCATTGTATGCATGACCATCCCTGTCCCGGAGAACTCCATGTTCATCAGCCATGATGATAGTACGCAACATCGCTTCTGAATTCTTCGCTGTCCGGGTTCTTCGTTCTAACTTAGCTAGCTCTTGATTTGAAAGGGTTACTAGCTCAAGATTCTTGTTGCTCCGAGTTTTGCGATTAGGCATGCACCTGAAACACACAAGAAAGAAAGAAAGAACGAGATCAGTAACAAAATAAAAGAAAATTTAGACAAAAACTGAAACTTAAGATAAGCCATTGGTGAAATTTTATCACTCAACCAATGTATAAAAGCTTACAATGGTATCCTGCTGCGGCTCTTGAACATTGCCAAGAAATTGTAAGAGATTCAAATACTTTTCAATCAAATCACTCTTTTTCATATTCACATCCATAGGTGTTGGTTTAGCCTCAATATGTTTCATTCTTGCTATAACTCCAAACTTCACCCTCATAAACTCCTATTGGATTCAAAGAAGTAACATGATTGTGTGATAAGGTATAATGCTTGTTTCTTACCATGGCTTTCTTCTCCACCTTCGAAGCATGCTATATCACGTCATCAAGAGTCATAATAGGCTTAAGCTAAGCCATTGATGAAATTTTATCACTCAACCCATGTACAAAGCATACAATGGCTCCGTGCTTGAACATTGCCAATCAATTGTAAGAGATTCAAATCCTTTTTAGTCAAATCACATTTTCTTTATATTCACATCCATAGGTGTTGGTTTAGCCTCAATATGTTTCATTCTTGCTATAACTCCAAACTTCACCCTCAGCAACTCCTATGGGATTCAAAGAAGTAACCTGATTGTGGGATAAGGTATAATGCTTGTTTCTTACCTTGGCTTTCTTCTCCACCTTGTTAGCATGCTTTATCATATCATCAAGAGTCATAATAGGCTTAAGATAAGCCACTGGTGAAATTTTATCACTCAACCCATGTATAAAGCATACAATGGCTCCCTGCTGCGGCTCTTGAACATTGCCAAGCAATTGTATGAGATCCACATCCTTTTCAATCAAATCACTGTTTCATCATATTCACATCCATAGGTGTTGGTTTAGAATCAATATGTTTCATTCGTTCTATAACTCCAAACTTCACTCTCACAAACTCATATGGGATTCAAAGAAGTAACATGATTGTGGGATAAGCTATAATGCTTGTTTCTTACCATGGCTTTCTTCTTCACCTTGGTAGCATGCTATATCATGTCATCAAGAGTCATAATAGGCTTAAGCTAAGCCATTGATGAAATTTTATCACTCAACCCATGTATAAAGCATACAATGGCTCCCTGCTACGGCCCTTGTACATTGCCAAGCAATTGTAAGAGATCCACATCCTTTTCAATCAAATGACTGTTTCTTCATATTCACATCCATAGGTGTTGGTTTAGCCTCAATATATTTCATTCTTTCTATAACTCCAAACTTCACCCTCAGAAACTCCTATTGGATTTAAAGAAGTAACATAATTGTGGGATAAGGTATAATGCTTGTTTCTTACCCTGGCTTTCTTCTCCACCTTGGTAGCGCGTTAGATCACGTCATCAAGAGTTATAATAGGCTTAAGCTAAGTCATTGATGAAATTTTATCACTCAACCCATGTACAAAGCCTACAATGGCTCTCTGCTGCGGCTCTTGAACATTGCAAAGCAATTGTAAGAGATTCAAATCCTTTTCAATCAAATCACTGTTTCATTATATTCACATCCATAGGTGTTGGTTTAGCCTCAATATGTTTCATTCTTGCTATAACTCCAAACTTCACCCTCAGAAACTCCTATGGGATTCATAGAAGTAATCTGATTGTGGGATAAGGTGTAATGCTTGTTTCTTACCTTGGCTTTCTTCTCCACCTTGTTAGCATGCTTTATCACATCATCAAGAGTCATAATAGGCTTAAGATAAGCTAGTGGTGAAATTTTATCACTCAACCCATGTATAAAGTATACAATGGCTCCCTGCTGCGCCTCTTGAACTTTGCCAAGCAATTGTATGAGATCCACATCCTTTTCAATCAAATCACTGTTTCATCATATTCATATCCATAGGTGTTGGTTTAGAATCAATATGTTTCATTCTTTCTATAACTCCAAACTTCACTCTCAGAAACTCTTATGGGATTCAAAGAAGTAACATGATTGTTGGATAAGGTATAATGCTTGTTTCTTACCATGGCTTTCTTTTTCACCTTGGTAGCATGCTATATCATGTCATCAAGAGTCATAATAGGCTTAAGCTAAGCCATTAATGAAATTTTATCACTCAACCCATGTACAAAGCCTACAATGGCTCCCTGCTACGGCTCTTGAACATTGCCATGCAATTGTAAGAGATTCAAATCCTTTTCAATCAAATCATTGTTTCTTCATATTCACATCCATAGGTGTTGGTTTAGCCTCAATATGTTTCATTCTTGCTATAACTCCAAACTTCACCCTCCGAAACTCCTATGGGATTCAAAGAAGTAAACTGATTGTGGGATAAGGTATAATGCTTGTTTCTTACCATGGCTTTCTTCTCCACCTTGTTAGCATGGTTTATCACGTCATCAAGAGACATAATAGGCTTAAGATAAGCCATTGGTGAAATTTTATCACTCAATCCATGTATAAAGCATACAATGGCTCCCTGCTGCAGCTCTTGAACATTGCCAAGCAATTGTATGAGATCCACATCCTTTTCAATCAAATCAATGTTTATTCATATTCACATCCATAGGTGTTGGTTTAGCCTCAATATATTTCATTCTTTCTATAACTCCAAACTTCACCCTCAGAAACTCCTATGGGATTCAAAGAAGTAACATAATTGTGGGATAAGGTATAATGCTTGTTTCTTACCATGGCTTTCGTCTCCACCTTGGTAGCATGCTATACCACATCATCAAGAGTCATAATAGGCTTAAGATAAGCCATTGATGAAATTTTATCACTCAACCAATGTATAAAAGCCTACCATGGTATCCTGCTGCGGCTCTTGAACATTGCCAAGAAATTGTAAGAGATTCAAATACTTTTCAATCAAATCACTCTTTCTTCATATTCACATCCATAGGTGTTGGTTTAGCCTCATTATGTTTCATTCTTGCTATAACTCCAAACTTCACCCTCAGAAACTCCTATGTGATTCAAAGAAGTAACATGATTGTGGGATAAGGTATAATGATTGTTTCTTACCATGGCTTTCTTCTTCACCTTGGTAGCATGCTATATCATGTCATCAAGAGTCATAATAGGCTTAAGCTAAGCCATTGATGAAATTTTATCACTCAACCCATGCATAAAGCATACAATGGCTCCCTGCTACGGCCCTTGTACATTGCCAAGCAATTGTAAGAGATCCACATCCTTTTCAATCAAATGACTGTTTCTTCATATTCACATCCATAGGTGTTGGTTTAGCCTCAATATATTTCATTCTTTCTATAACTCCAAACTTCACCCTCAGAAACTCCTATTGGATTTAAAGAAGTAACATAATTGTGGGATAAGGTATAATGCTTGTTTCTTACCCTGGCTTTCTTCTCCACCTTGGTAGCGCGTTAGATCACGTCATCAAGAGTTATAATAGGCTTAAGCTAAGTCATTGATGAAATTTTATCACTCAACCCATGTACAAAGCCTACAATGGCTCTCTGCTGCGGCTCTTGAACATTGCAAAGCAATTGTAAGAGATTCAAATCCTTTTCAATCAAATCACTGTTTCATTATATTCACATCCATAGGTGTTGGTTTAGCCTCAATATGTTTCATTCTTGCTATAACTCCAAACTTCACCCTCAGAAACTCCTATGGGATTCATAGAAGTAATCTGATTGTGGGATAAGGTGTAATGCTTGTTTCTTACCTTGGCTTTCTTCTCCACCTTGTTAGCATGCTTTATCACATCATCAAGAGTCATAATAGGCTTAAGATAAGCTAGTGGTGAAATTTTATCACTCAACCCATGTATAAAGTATACAATGGCTCCCTGCTGCGCCTCTTGAACTTTGCCAAGCAATTGTATGAGATCCACATCCTTTTCAATCAAATCACTGTTTCATCATATTCATATCCATAGGTGTTGGTTTAGAATCAATATGTTTCATTCTTTCTATAACTCCAAACTTCACTCTCAGAAACTCTTATGGGATTCAAAGAAGTAACATGATTGTGGGATAAGGTATAATGCTTGTTTCTTACCATGGCTTTCTTTTTCACCTTGGTAGCATGCTATATCATGTCATCAAGAGTCATAATAGGCTTAAGCTAAGCCATTAATGAAATTTTATCACTCAACCCATGTACAAAGCCTACAATGGCTCCCTGCTACGGCTCTTGAACATTGCCAACCAATTGTAAGAGATTCAAATCCTTTTCAATCAAATCATTGTTTCTTCATATTCACATCCATAGGTGTTGGTTTAGCCTCAATATGTTTCATTCTTGCTATAACTCCAAACTTCACCCTCCGAAACTCCTATGGGATTCAAAGAAGTAAACTGATTGTGGGATAAGGTATAATGCTTGTTTCTTACCATGGCTTTCTTCTCCACCTTGTTAGCATGGTTTATCACGTCATCAAGAGACATAATAGGCTTAAGATAAGCCATTGGTGAAATTTTATCACTCAATCCATGTATAAAGCATACAATGGCTCCCTGCTGCAGCTCTTGAACATTGCCAAGCAATTGTATGAGATCCACATCCTTTTCAATCAAATCAATGTTTATTCATATTCACATCCATAGGTGTTGGTTTAGCCTCAATATATTTCATTCTTTCTATAACTCCAAACTTCACCCTCAGAAACTCCTATGGGATTCAAAGAAGTAACATAATTGTGGGATAAGGTATAATGCTTGTTTCTTACCATGGCTTTCGTCTCCACCTTGGTAGCATGCTATACCACATCATCAAGAGTCATAATAGGCTTAAGATAAGCCATTGATGAAATTTTATCACTCAACCAATGTATAAAAGCCTACCATGGTATCCTGCTGCGGCTCTTGAACATTGCCAAGAAATTGTAAGAGATTCAAATACTTTTCAATCAAATCACTCTTTCTTCATATTCACATCCATAGGTGTTGGTTTAGCCTCATTATGTTTCATTCTTGCTATAACTCCAAACTTCACCCTCAGAAACTCCTATGGGATTCAAAGAAGTAACATGATTGTGGGATAAGGTATAATGATTGTTTCTTACCATGGCTTTCTTCTCCACCTTGGTATCATGCTATATCATGTCATCAAGAGTCATAATAGGCTTAAGCTAAGCCATTGATGAAATTTTATCACTCAACCCATGTACAAAGCATACAATGGCTCCCTGCTGTGTCTCTTGAACATTGCCAATCAATTGTCTTTTTTAGTCAAATCATTGTTTCTTTATATTCACATCCATATGTGTTGGTTTAGCCTCAATATCTTTCTTCTTGCTATCACACCAAACTTCACTCTCAGACACTCCTATGGGATTCAAAGAAGTAACATGATTGTGGGATAAGGTATAATGCTTGTCATCAATAGTTATAACAGGCTTAAGCTAATCCATTGATGAAATTTTATCACTCAACCCATGTATAAAGCATACAATGGCTCCCTGCTACGGCTCTAGAACATTGCCAAGCAATTGTAAGATATCCAAATCCTTTTCAATCAAATCACTGTTTCTTCATATTCACATCCATAGGTGTTGGTTTAACCTCAATATATTTCGTTCTTTCTATAACTCCAATCTTCACCCTCAGAAACTCCTATTGGATTCAAAGAAGTAACATAATTATGGAATATGATATAATGCTTGTTTCTTACCATGGCTTTCTTCTCCACCTTGGTAGCGCGCTAGATCACGTCATCAAGAGTCATAATAGGCTTAAGGTAAGCCATTGATGAAATTTTATCACTCAACCTATGTACAAAGCCTACAATGGCTCCCTGCTGCGGCTCTTGAACATTATAAAGCAATTGTAAGAGATTCAAATCCTTTTCAATCAAATCATTGTTTCTTCATATTCAGATCCATAGGTGTTGGTTTAGCCTCAACATGTTTCATTCTTGCTATAACTCCAAACTTCACCCTCAGAAACTCCTATGGGATTCAAAGAAGTAAACTGATTGTGGGATAAGGTATAATGCTTGTTTCTTACCATGGCTTTCTTCTCCACCTTGTTAGCATACTTTATCACGTCATCAAGAGTCATAATAGGCTTAAGATAAGCCATTGGTGAAATTTTATCACTCAACCCATGTATAAAGCATACAACTGCGGCTCTTGAACATTGCCAAGCAATTGTATGAGATCCACATCCTTTTCAATCAAATCACTGTTTCATCATATTCACATCCATAGGTGTTGGTTTAGAATCAATATGTTTCATTCTTTCTATAACTCCAAACTTCACTCTCAGAAACTCCTATGGGATTCAAAGAAGTAACATGATTGTGGGATAAGGTATAATGCTTGTTTCTTACCATGGCTTTCTTCTTCACCTTGGTAGCATGCTATATCATGTCATCAAGAGTCATAATTGGATTAAGGTAAGCCATTGATGAAATTTTATCACTCAACCCATGTACAAAGCCTACAATGGCTCCCTGCTGCGGCTCTTGAACATTGCAAAGCAATTGTAAGAGATTCAAATCCTTTTCAATCTAATCATTGTTTCTTCATATTCACATCCATAGGTGTTGGTTTAGCCTCAATATGTTTCATTCTTGCTATAACTCCAAACTTCATCCTCCAAAACTCCTATGGGATTCAAAGAAGTAAACTGATTGTGGGATAAGGTATAATGCTTGTTTCTTACTATGGCTTTCTTCTCCACCTTGTTAGCATGCTTTATCACGTCATCAAGAGTCATAATAGGCTTAAGATAAGCCATTGGTGAAATTTTATCACTCAAACCATGTATAAAGCATACAATGGCTCCCTGCTGCGGCTCTTGAACATTGCCAAGCAATTGTATTAGATCCACATCCTTTTCAATCAAATCACTATTTCTTCATATTCACATCCATAGGTGTTGGTTTGGCCTCAATATGTTTCATTCTTGTTATAACTCCAAACTTCACCCTTAGAAACTCCTATGGGATTTAAAGAAGTAACATAATTGTGTGATAAGGTATAATGCTTGTTTCTTACCATGGCTTTCTTCTCCACCTTGGTAGCATGCTATATCACGTCATCAAGAGTCATAATTGGCTTAAGATAAGCCATTGATGAAATTTTATCACTCAACCAATGTATAAAAGCCTACAATGGTATCCTGCTGCGGCTCTTGAACATTGCGAAGAAATTGTAAGAGATTCAAATACTTTTCAATCAAATCACTCTTTCTTCATATTCACATCCATAGGTGTTGGTTTAGCCTCAATATGTCTTGATATGCTCAAATTTACCCTGAGCTACTCTCTCAAATTAAGAGATCACTGTAGTACTTAGGGATTGAATCCACAAGGACTATGAAATACCCAATAAATCCCAGTAAAAGTATTATGCTAAATAAAGTATAATGTAATGAAATTGCAATGCGAGTAATTAAACAAAGTGTAAATCAATGGAGAAAAGCGTTAGGCATAGGGAAATCCCAGGAATCTTCAGAACTGTGAATCGATTGAATTATCAGGATTATAATTAAGAACCGTTCTAGAACTCAAACACAATTGTAAAACCTACCAGCTTCCGCTGCGTAAAACATCTATCCCTGAATCTAGAATTTCAAATTCCTTTGCTAAATTCTAAGATCCAGACAAGCAGTAATGATCAGGTTCAATTTGTTCACAAAATCCCTAAATCAAATTCCTTTGCAGATGGGTATTTTGCTCACCTAAGATAGATCTAGCAATCAATCACACTTTCATGTCAATTGATAACCCTAAATCAGATTCTAGGTCGCGAATCTAGAATAAGCAATAAGTTCAATCCTAGATGAAGAACTCTATCAATTAACCCTAGTAATCTAATGATTCAACAATTCCTCTGAAACCCTTGAAATCCCATAACCTAACAGGGGAACTACTCAGACATGGTGAAAGCAACAATCATCATGATATGAATAGAAATCATTCAATATAATAGAAAATAAAGTAGAGAACAAAGAGTATCAGAGATTAGAGAAAGATGATACAAGCTTGAGATAGATAGAGGGTCTGCTGCTTGATAATCCCTAAAACCCTGATCTAAAACACAATATATATCTAAAAACTCGTACAGGGACTAATGCTGAAATATTAGAACTTCTGGGCAAAATTGTAAATCTTCCAAAAACTCCGAAGTTGTCCGTCTGTGGTGTCGTTCGACACCCATGGTTGGTGTCGATCGACACCAAGTCATACATCGCCTCAAAACATGATTCTTCGATGCAACTTCTTGGTCTCCGCTCCAAAATCTCCCATATTCTTCACATTAGTCCTAAATGCATACCTGAAGATAAAAGACTCTAATAGACTCTAAAAACACCAAAAAGACTCGATTAAAGACTCTTATATCATGGTTAAAACTCATAAAAACCATGATATATCAACTCTCCCAGACTTAGCTTTTGCTTGCCCTCAAGCAAAACATAAACTCAGCCTGTGAAAGAAGTTTGAAAACACAAGAAACTCATTTTGTCATAAGAGCACCAGACTCACATTCACCATAGTAAAGCCACTGGAAATTCTTACCCGACAAGGTCCAGACCACCATGTACTTCTCCCACACTTAGCAACTGTCCCAAACAACTCCACAATTCAAATAAACAATCCAAATTCACCATACTGACTTCTATAAACTAAGGTGAAGACTCATCCAGGGAGTATCAATCAAAGGACACATTGACTCTTTCTCAATCAGTTTCCCTGATCACACAGACTGTCTTTACTTCTGGTTCCTTTCCTCTCCCTTTTCTCACTTCTGCAGTTAATTATATCAAAGGTGTAGGCGAATAATGGTATCACGGGAAATTTTCCTAACCTCGCTTCCAACCTTTGTGTGATCATTCCTTTCAAAGTAGAATAATGAGGTCACTGGAAATTTTCCTACCTCTCTACTCAAAAGAAAATCATTTCATCTTTTACTGCTTAGTATATATATATATATTTTTTTTTTTTTTTTTTTTCTTTTTTTTTTATGAAGGGAAGAGAGAGGGGAACCATACTCACACAAACAATTCTTTCAGGACTGAAGGAAGAGTCCGATCCAATGTATATCAAGCCCCTGGAAAAGCAAAATAAAGTCAGGTTAATGGGCGAAGTCGGTGATGGATCCTCTGAAAGCTCAGGTGAAAATGGGTAACATTGGTAGGTTGATCAGCCTTGGGGTTTTTCATTAGTCTCAGACACAAGTCAAGCTTGAATATGTGGTCACTCAAGTTCCTACAAATATGGTGATTTCCTCGAAAAATCATAGTTTCCAAACTAAATTTTGACTCAATAAAACAAAAAATTGGACTGACTCTAAGAAAATAAAAAGAATGATGTTAGTAACTACCTCCCCCAGACTTAAACAACACTGTCCCCAGTGTTACCAAGCAAGGAGTTGGTGAAAAGGAAATAAAACTGATGAACCATAGTGAAAAAGTCAAAATATTAGAACACAAAACCTGAATCCGTGGCATGGGTGTCGATCGACACAGACGAGTGGTGTCGATCGACACCAGGTCTGTAATTCGAAACTATGATGTTTCAAAATCGAGTGCAAGTTTGTGAAACCAATAATCCGAGTTCAACCACTGTTAGATCATCAAAAGGCAAGGTGAGTGACATGAAAAGATGAGAATATCATAGAGTAAACGTTAGAATACAAACTGACTCAAAGAAAAACATAAAAATGACTCAAAAATATCAAAGACAAAAGATAAAGAATAAAATAAAACTAATCCTTCTCAGAACTCTCGTCTGGGCTGCTCGAGCGTGGGGGAACTGGTGGCTGGCGAGGTGATCGAGAGCGGTGACGAGTAGGACGGACGCAACCGCAACGAGATAGTCTAGCTACGGCATTCCAGATGCTCTGGAAACTTTCCACGACATATCTCTGAAAGTCAGCTGTCTCCATAGGAATCTCCGGAGCGACAGGAAGCTCAAACGGAGGAGCCACAGAAGAACCACAACTTACCAGTAGGTTGCCTCCCACCAAGCGCTTGTTTAAAGTCATTAGCTTGACTTTGTGACGGTTTAAGCAGAGGGTGCATCATCCAGACGCAATATGTGTCCGTCTGGGATCTTGGCATGTGCCCAATAATGTTTGACCCTCTGACCGTTGACTGTAAATTCATTGCCCTCAGGACTGAGCAAGACAACAGCACCATATGGTCGAACTTCCTTGACTGTGAAAGGACCTGACCAACGAGAACGCAATTTCGCAGGAAACAATTGTAAACGAGAGTTATACAGAAGTACCTGATCATTGGGTGCGAAAGTCCTGGAAATGATTTTCTTATCGTGATAAGCTTTGGTCCTTTCCTTGTACAGCTTAGAGCTTTCATAAGCATGGAGTCGAATCTCATCAAGCTCATTGAGCTGAATCAAACGTCTCTCTGCTGCTGGCTTGATATCGAAGTTCAGCAGCTTTACAGCCCAGGCGGCCTTATGCTCAAGCTCTACTGGAAGATGACATGCTTTCCCAGAAAGCAGATGAAACGGTGTAGTACCAAGTGGGGTTTTGAATGCAGTCCGATAAGCCCAGAGTGCATCATCTAACTTTGCGGACCAGTCCTTTCTAGAGCGTCCTACTGTCTTCTCTAAAATCTCCTTGATCTGCCTGTTAGAGACCTCAACTTGCCCAATGATGTACACCGTGATTCTTAAGAAGCCGCTCAAACACGCGGTTGATGAAGTGCTTGCCACCATCGCTGATGACAATCCTCGGGACTCCAAATCGTGGGAAGATAATGGTCTTAAACAGCTTAAGGACCACTGAAGCGTCGTTGGTAGGACTGGCGATCGCTTCGACCCACTTCGACACATAATCAACAGCAACCAAGATGTACTTGTTCTTGTATGATGTTGGGAAAGGACCCATGAAGTCTATACCCCAGCAATCAAAGACCTCGACCTCGAGGATGAAGTTTTGAGGCATCTCATGCCGCTTACTGATCTTCCCTCTCCTCTGACATGCATCACATCGAGACACAAAGGCATGGGCGTCTCTGAACATAGTCGGCCACCAGAAGCCTGCTTGTAGAACCTTAGATACTGTCTTGAAGGTAGCAAAGTGCCCAGCATACTCAGAACCATGACAGTGAAACAAGACATCCGGAATCTCAGTATTAGCTATGCATCTACGATAGACCCCATCTGAACAATGTCGATACAAGTAAGGTTCATCCCAATAGAACCGTCTCAGCTCACGCATGAACTTCTTCTTCGAGTACCCTGTAAATTCATCCGGTTCATCTCCTGCAGCAAGGTAATTGGCAATATCAGCAAACCATGGTCGATATTGACCCTCAACAACAGCTATTGAGTGGTTATCTGCCAAATCGGAGCTGTCTGGAACGTGGGTGTCGATCGACACAAAGGCGTGGTGTCGATCGACACTCGGACCTGTTGTCCGAGAATACTGCAGATCACCGCAAGAAAAATCACGCCATCCCGTTTCCAATAAGTGCACATTCTCTTCTGGCAGAGAATCATCAATAGGGATGTCGTCCTCAATCCTAATCCGCGAAAGATGATCAGCAACTCCATTTTCAGTACCTTTCTTATCCTTGACTTCGATGTCGAACTCCTGGAGTAATAGAATCCATCTTAACAGTCTAGGCTTAGAATCCTTCTTCTGCATCAGGTACTTGAGTGCAGAATGATCAGTGTGCACTACTACCTTAGAGCCAACAAGATACTGCCTGAACTTCTCAAAAGCAAACACAACAGCAAGCAGTTCTTTCTCTGTGGTAGCGTAGTTCTTCTGTGCATCATCCAATGTACGGCTGGCATAGTATATGGCATGAAGCTTCTTGTCTTTCCTTTGTCCCAGCACAGCCCCAACTGCAAAGTCGCTGGCGTCACACATTACCTCAAAAGGCAAATCCCAATCCGGCGGCTGAATAATTGGAGCACTCACTAATGCACGCTTGAGCTGTTGAAAAGCATCAAAACAATCAGCATCAAACTCAAATGTTACATCCTTACAGAGCAAAGCGGTGAGTGGACGTGCTATCTTGCTGAAATCCTTGATGAAACGTCTATAGAATCCAGCGTGTCCAAGAAAGCTTCTCAATGTCTTGATATTAGAAGGAGGCTGCAGATTAGTCATCACCTCAATCTTAGCTCTATCAACCTCAATACCAGCCTCTGATACCCTATGTCCAAGAACAATGCCATCTCTGACCATAAAGTGGCATTTCTCCCAATTCAGAACCAAGTGCGTCTCTTCACATCTAGCTAGCACTCTGCATAGGTTATCCAAACAATCCTTGAATGAGGACCCATAAACTGAGAAATCATCCATAAATACCTCCATACTGTCCTCAATCATGTCTGTGAAGATAGACATCATACACCTCTGAAATGTAGCAGGAGCGTTGCATAGTCCAAAGGACATTCTGCGGTATGCGAAAGTGCCATAGGGACATGTAAACGTGGTCTTCTCCTGGTCATCCGGGTGAATAGGAATCTGAAAGAACCCTGAATAACCGTCAAGGAAACAGTAATAAGGGTGATTAGCTAAACGCTCAAGCATCTGATCAATGAAGGGCAAAGGAAAATGATCCTTTCTTGTAGCGGCGTTCAGTTTCCTATAATCAATGCACATTCTGTGCCCTGTCACAGTCCTAGTCGGTATCAGCTCATTCTTCTCATTCTGTACCACTGTGACTCCTCCTTTCTTAGGCACAACATGCACTGGACTGACCCAATCACTGTCGGAAATCGGATAGATGATCCCTGCATCCAACAGCTTCATGATCTCTTTCTTAACCACATCCTTCAGATTTGGATTCAGCTGTCTCTGATGTTCAACTGATGACTTAGTCTCATCCTCAAGATGTATCCTATGCATGCATAGATCTGGAGAGATACCTGAAATATCATCAAGAGAATAGCCAAGAGCCTTGCGAAACTTGCGCAGCTTACTTAGCAATAGGGTGAGCTCTGCGTTGTTCAAGGACGCATTAACAATTACAGGATATGAATTATGTTCACCAAGGAATGCGTACCTGAGCCCTGCAGGGAGTTGCTTAAGTTCTATCTTTGGAGCTTGCTCAAAGCTCCAATCAGCTGCTTTCCTATCTGTCCGGACACCGGTGTCGATCGACACCAGTGATGGGTGTCGATCGACACCCGCTACGTGCATCACTTCCTTGGTTGCATCCATTAGCTTGACATACCCAGCAGCAATATCATCTAAATGCTCAACCTCATCCACTGAAACAATCAAAGCACGTTCCAGAGGGTCCTCACAATGCAACTCTTTGAAACTCTCCTCAACAAGATCCGTGAGAGTCTCGACGCAGAAGGTCTGGCCATCGATCGGAGGCCGCTTTACAAGCTTATCCATCTCAAAGTTCATAACTAAATCTCCTACATTCAGACCAATGCGTCCCCTTCTGACATCAATCATGGCACCAGCTGTAGCCAAGAATGGTCGTCCCAATATCAACGGATCCTTAGGCTCTTCCTCATATGTCAACACAACGAAGTCCGTAGGAATCAAGCAACCTCCTATCTTGATAGGAACATCCTCAAGGATCCCATATGGAAGACGAACAGAACGATCAGCAAGGATGAGAGTGATCCTTGTCGGCTGGAAGTCTGTCATACCAAGATTCACAGCAACTGATCTGGGCATCAAATTCACACTAGAACCAAGATCACATAAAGACCGTTCGAACTTCTCTGCAAAGATGGTGCAGTCAAGAACGAAACTACCTGGGTCTGGAAGCTTCTCTGGAATCTTGTTCTGAATCACGGCACTAACCTGGGCGGAAATCATCATCGCACCCTGTTCAACATTCAGATCCTTAGTGACCATGCGTTTCACGTACCGTCGGATTATGGGGGATGTCCTGATGGCATCAATCAACGGTAACTCAACAATGAGCTTATCCATCATAGCCTTACACCTGGCATCGTCTATCTCTTGCTTAGACTTCCTGGGGTTTCGAGGATAAGGGATCCTTGGTTTGTATGATGATTCGGTGGTCGGCTTAGCAGATGATGAAGAAGTGTTGTCTGTCTGTGAAGGGTGTCGATCGACACTAACATCCTGTGTCGTGTCCTTGGTAGCGATCGACACAGCTTTCTCCTTACCAGTCCCTTCTGTATCAACTGGTGTCGATCGACACATAGTGTTGGTGTCGATCGCCACTAACTCCGGAGGAACAACATCTTCGTCTTCGACTTCTTCTAAATCTATCATCTCTTCAGGTGTCAGAGTACTCCTGATCACAGGCTCAACCTTCTTCCCACTCCTCAATGAGATGGCATTCACTGGATGCCGCGGATTAGTATCCGTCTTCCCAGGAAGAAAACCGTCCTGTCTCTTAATAGGTCCAGCCGTCTGAGCTACCTGAGTGTCTAACTTCTTGACATGAGTGTTCAGCTGCTCAAACTTCCCATTCAAATCCTGATACAGTGAGTCTAACTTTCCATTGAATTCCACGGTGATCTTCTGTTGACCTTCTAGAATCTGCTCAAGCATCGATTCCATCTTACTCTCTGTAGTAGGTGGTGGAACGCTCTGATATGAAGATGAACCATAGTTCCTCTGATTGAAGCTGTTGTTGCCCTGATAGGGCTTCTGATACTGAGGCTGCTGAGTGAAAGTAGAGGAGGACTGATTCCCTTGATAGTTGCCTCGCGGACTGCCCCCATTGTAGCCTCGGTTTCCTTGTGAGTTACCGAAACGCTGAAAGCCTGTGCCACCGACATAGTTAACACCCTGCTCCTCATGCTCATCAACTGGCTCATAGGTCTCAACCTCAGCAGCAAACTGGACCTGCTTCTTGCTTATTAGAAGATTGTGAACCGTATCAAGTTTCGCCTTTACCTCAGCTATCTGACTTCCATCTAAGTTCCCAGCTTGCTTCTTTCTCTCGAAATCAGCATTCTTAGTACTGTTGCTTGAAGCCAAGTTCTCTATTAGTACCACAACATCCTCAGGATATCTGGTATTGAAGTTGCCATTACTTGCAGCATCCAGAGCCATCTGATACCTTCAATCAATACCCCTGAAGAAAATCCCGAGCAACTGAACCTCACTGAACCCATGGTGTGGACAATCTCTTTGATAAGCCCTGAACCTTGCCCAAGCGGCCTTGAATGCCTCAGTAGGTCCTTGAGAGAAGGCTGAAATCTTCGTCCTCAGCTCTTCAGACCGTGCATCATCATAAAAGTTGTTCAGGAAAGCATTTTTAGTGTCCTCCCAAGTGGTCAGTGATCCCGGCTTCAATTGCTTAAGCCAATAAGCTGCTTCCCCAGCAAGAGAGTATGGGAAGAGCTTACAGAACAGATAGTCGTTTGACACCCGTTAGCCTTGATGCTAGTGACTAGATCCTCAAACCGCTCAATGTGATCCATAGGGTGCTCATGTGATAGCCCGTGGAAAGGGTTCTGACCTACAAGGGTATAGTATGCAGGTTTGAGTTCAAAGTCATTCCTTTGAAACGGAGGCGGGCGGATGGCAGACCGGTTGGCATAGAACTGCTCTGGCCGGTTGTAATCCCCCAATGTCATTGCTCGTGGACCTAAGGCACCAGGTGCACCTTGTCCAACTAAAACCCCACCAGCCGCTGGTGGGTGTCGACCGACACAAGGTGGTGGGTGTCGACCGACACTAGGTGGTGGGTGTCGATCGACACCAGCACCCTGGCCGGGTACCTCAGCCTCAACAATGACTTGGCCGTTATCATCGATCCTTTGGCCCTCTGCATTGTATGCATGACCATCCCTGTCCCGGAGAACTCCATGTTCATCAGCCATGATGATAGTACGCAACATCGCTTCTGAATTCTTCGCTGTCCGGGTTCTTCGTTCTAACTTAGCTAGCTCTTGATTTGAAAGGGTTACTAGCTCAAGATTCTTGTTGCTCCGAGTTTTGCGATTAGGCATGCACCTGAAACACACAAGAAAGAAAGAAAGAACGAGATCAGTAACAAAATAAAAGAAAATTTAGACAAAAACTGAAACTTAAGATAAGCCATTGGTGAAATTTTATCACTCAACCAATGTATAAAAGCTTACAATGGTATCCTGCTGCGGCTCTTGAACATTGCCAAGAAATTGTAAGAGATTCAAATACTTTTCAATCAAATCACTCTTTTTCATATTCACATCCATAGGTGTTGGTTTAGCCTCAATATGTTTCATTCTTGCTATAACTCCAAACTTCACCCTCATAAACTCCTATTGGATTCAAAGAAGTAACATGATTGTGTGATAAGGTATAATGCTTGTTTCTTACCATGGCTTTCTTCTCCACCTTCGAAGCATGCTATATCACGTCATCAAGAGTCATAATAGGCTTAAGCTAAGCCATTGATGAAATTTTATCACTCAACCCATGTACAAAGCATACAATGGCTCCCTGCTTGAACATTGCCAATCAATTGTAAGAGATTCAAATCCTTTTTAGTCAAATCACATTTTCTTTATATTCACATCCATAGGTGTTGGTTTAGCCTCAATATGTTTCATTCTTGCTATAACTCCAAACTTCACCCTCAGCAACTCCTATGGGATTCAAAGAAGTAACCTGATTGTGGGATAAGGTATAATGCTTGTTTCTTACCTTGGCTTTCTTCTCCACCTTGTTAGCATGCTTTATCATATCATCAAGAGTCATAATAGGCTTAAGATAAGCCACTGGTGAAATTTTATCACTCAACCCATGTATAAAGCATACAATGGCTCCCTGCTGCGGCTCTTGAACATTGCCAAGCAATTGTATGAGATCCACATCCTTTTCAATCAAATCACTGTTTCATCATATTCACATCCATAGGTGCTGGTTTAGAATCAATATGTTTCATTCGTTCTATAACTCCAAACTTCACTCTCACAAACTCATATGGGATTCAAAGAAGTAACATGATTGTGGGATAAGCTATAATGCTTGTTTCTTACCATGGCTTTCTTCTTCACCTTGGTAGCATGCTATATCATGTCATCAAGAGTCATAATAGGCTTAAGCTAAGCCATTGATGAAATTTTATCACTCAACCCATGTATAAAGCATACAATGGCTCCCTGCTACGGCCCTTGTACATTGCCAAGCAATTGTAAGAGATCCACATCCTTTTCAATCAAATGACTGTTTCTTCATATTCACATCCATAGGTGTTGGTTTAGCCTCAATATATTTCATTCTTTTTATAACTCCAAACTTCACCCTCAGAAACTCCTATTGGATTTAAAGAAGTAACATAATTGTGGGATAAGGTATAATGCTTTTTTCTTACCCTGGCTTTCTTCTCCACCTTGGTAGCGCGTTAGATCACGTCATCAAGAGTTATAATAGGCTTAAGCTAAGTCATTGATGAAATTTTATCACTCAACCCATGTACAAAGCCTACAATGGCTCTCTGCTGCGGCTCTTGAACATTGCAAAGCAATTGTAAGAGATTCAAATCCTTTTCAATCAAATCACTGTTTCATTATATTCACATCCATAGGTGTTGGTTTAGCCTCAATATGTTTCATTCTTGCTATAACTCCAAACTTCACCCTCAGAAACTCCTATGGGATTCATAGAAGTAATCTGATTGTGGGATAAGGTGTAATGCTTGTTTCTTACCTTGGCTTTCTTCTCCACCTTGTTAGCATGCTTTATCACATCATCAAGAGTCATAATAGGCTTAAGATAAGCTAGTGGTGAAATTTTATCACTCAACCCATGTATAAAGTATACAATGGCTCCCTGCTGCGCCTCTTGAACTTTGCCAAGCAATTGTATGAGATCCACATCCTTTTCAATCAAATCACTGTTTCATCATATTCATATCCATAGGTGTTGGTTTAGAATCAATATGTTTCATTCTTTCTATAACTCCAAACTTCACTCTCAGAAACTCTTATGGGATTCAAAGAAGTAACATGATTGTGGGATAAGGTATAATGCTTGTTTCTTACCATGGCTTTCTTTTTCACCTTGGTAGCATGCTATATCATGTCATCAAGAGTCATAATAGGCTTAAGCTAAGCCATTAATGAAATTTTATCACTCAACCCATGTACAAAGCCTACAATGGCTCCCTGCTACGGCTCTTGAACATTGCCATGCAATTGTAAGAGATTCAAATCCTTTTCAATCAAATCATTGTTTCTTCATATTCACATCCATAGGTGTTGGTTTAGCCTCAATATGTTTCATTCTTGCTATAACTCCAAACTTCACCCTCCGAAACTCCTATGGGATTCAAAGAAGTAAACTGATTGTGGGATAAGGTATAATGCTTGTTTCTTACCATGGCTTTCTTCTCCACCTTGTTAGCATGGTTTATCACGTCATCAAGAGACATAATAGGCTTAAGATAAGCCATTGGTGAAATTTTATCACTCAATCCATGTATAAAGCATACAATGGCTCCCTGCTGCAGCTCTTGAACATTGCCAAGCAATTGTATGAGATCCACATCCTTTTCAATCAAATCAATGTTTATTCATATTCACATCCATAGGTGTTGGTTTAGCCTCAATATATTTCATTCTTTCTATAACTCCAAACTTCACCCTCAGAAACTCCTATGGGATTCAAAGAAGTAACATAATTGTGGGATAAGGTATAATGCTTGTTTCTTACCATGGCTTTCGTCTCCACCTTGGTAGCATGCTATACCACATCATCAAGAGTCATAATAGGCTTAAGATAAGCCATTGATGAAATTTTATCACTCAACCAATGTATAAAAGCCTACCATGGTATCCTGCTGCGGCTCTTGAACATTGCCAAGAAATTGTAAGAGATTCAAATACTTTTCAATCAAATCACTCTTTCTTCATATTCACATCCATAGGTGTTGGTTTAGCCTCATTATGTTTCATTCTTGCTATAACTCCAAACTTCACCCTCAGAAACTCCTATGTGATTCAAAGAAGTAACATGATTGTGGGATAAGGTATAATGATTGTTTCTTACCATGGCTTTCTTCTCCACCTTGGTATCATGCTATATCATGTCATCAAGAGTCATAATAGGCTTAAGCTAAGCCATTGATGAAATTTTATCACTCAACCCATGTACAAAGCATACAATGGCTCCCTGCTGTGTCTCTTGAACATTGCCAATCAATTGTCTTTTTTAGTCAAATCATTGTTTCTTTATATTCACATCCATATGTGTTGGTTTAGCCTCAATATCTTTCTTCTTGCTATCACACCAAACTTCACTCTCAGACACTCCTATGGGATTCAAAGAAGTAACATGATTGTGGGATAAGGTATAATGCTTGTCATCAATAGTTATAACAGGCTTAAGCTAATCCATTGATGAAATTTTATCACTCAACCCATGTATAAAGCATACAATGGCTCCCTGCTACGGCTCTAGAACATTGCCAAGCAATTGTAAGATATCCAAATCCTTTTCAATCAAATCACTGTTTCTTCATATTCACATCCATAGGTGTTGGTTTAACCTCAATATATTTCGTTCTTTCTATAACTCCAAACTTCACCCTCAGAAACTCCTATTGGATTCAAAGAAGTAACATAATTATGGAATATGATATAATGCTTGTTTCTTACCATGACTTTCTTCTCCACCTTTGTAGCGCGCTAGATCACGTCATCAAGAGTCATAATAGGCTTAAGGTAAGCCATTGATGAAATTTTATCACTCAACCTATGTACAAAGCCTACAATGGCTCCCTGCTGCGGCTCTTGAACATTATAAAGCAATTGTAAGAGATTCAAATCCTTTTCAATCAAATCATTGTTTCTTCATATTCAGATCCATAGGTGTTGGTTTAGCCTCAACATGTTTCATTCTTGCTATAACTCCAAACTTCACCCTCAGAAACTCCTATGGGATTCAAAGAAGTAAACTGATTGTGGGATAAGGTATAATGCTTGTTTCTTACCATGGCTTTCTTCTCCACCTTGTTAGCATACTTTATCACGTCATCAAGAGTCATAATAGGCTTAAGATAAGCCATTGGTGAAATTTTATCACTCAACCCATGTATAAAGCATACAACTGCGGCTCTTGAACATTGCCAAGCAATTGTATGAGATCCACATCCTTTTCAATCAAATCACTGTTTCATCATATTCACATCCATAGGTGTTGGTTTAGAATCAATATGTTTCATTCTTTCTATAACTCCAAACTTCACTCTCAGAAACTCCTATGGGATTCAAAGAAGTAACATGATTGTGGGATAAGGTATAATGCTTGTTTCTTACCATGGCTTTCTTCTTCACCTTGATAGCATGCTATATCATGTCATCAAGAGTCATAATTGGATTAAGGTAAGCCATTGATGAAATTTTATCACTCAACCCATGTACAAAGCCTACAATGGCTCCCTGCTGCGGCTCTTGAACATTGCAAAGCAATTGTAAGAGATTCAAATCCTTTTCAATCTAATCATTGTTTCTTCATATTCACATCCATATGTGTTGGTTTAGCCTCAATATGTTTCATTCTTGCTATAACTCCAAACTTCACCCTCTAAAACTCCTATGGGATTCAAAGAAGTAAACTGATTGTGGGATAAGGTATAATGCTTGTTTCTTACTATGGCTTTCTTCTCCACCTTGTTTGCATGCTTTATCACGTCATCAAGAGTCATAATAGGCTTAAGATAAGCCATTGGTGAAATTTTATCACTCAAACCATGTATAAAGCATACAATGGCTCCCTGCTGCGGCTCTTGAACATTGCCAAGCAATTGTATTAGATCCACATCCTTTTCAATCAAATCACTATTTCTTCATATTCACATCCATAGGTGTTGGTTTAGCCTCAATATGCTTCATTCTTGTTATAACTCCAAACTTCACCCTTAGAAACTCCTATGGGATTTAAAGAAGTAATATAATTGTGTGATAAGGTATAATGCTTGTTTCTTACCATGGCTTTCTTCTCCACCTTGGTAGCATGCTATATCACGTCATCAAGAGTCATAATTGGCTTAAGATAAGCCATTGATGAAATTTTATCACTCAACCAATGTATAAAAGCCTACAATGGTATCCTGCTGCGGCTCTTGAACATTGCGAAGAAATTGTAAGAGATTCAAATACTTTTCAATCAAATCACTCTTTCTTCATATTCACATCCATAGGTGTTGGTTTAGCCTCAATATGTCTTGATATGCTCAAATTTACCCTGAGCTACTCTCTCAAATTAAGAGATCACTGTAGTACTTAGGGATTGAATCCAGAAGGACTATGAAATACCCAATAAATCCCAGTAAAAGTATTATGCTAAATAAAGTATAATGTAATGAAATTGCAATGCGAGTAATTAAACAAAGTGTAAATCAATGGAGAAAAGCGTTAGGCATAGGGAAATCTCAGGAATCTTCAGAACTGTGAATCGATTGAATTATCAGGATTATAATTAAGAACCGTTCTAGAACTCAAACACAATTGTAAAACCTACCAGCTTCCGCTGCGTAAACTATCTATCCCTGAATCTAGAATTTCAAATTCCTTTGCTAAATTCTAAGATCCAGACAAGCAGTAATGATCAGGTTCAATTTGTTCACAAAATCCCTAAATCAAATTCCTTTGCAGATGGGTATTTTGCTCACCTAAGATAGATCTAGCAATCAATCACACTTTCATGTCAATTGATAACCCTAAATCAGATTCTAGGTCGCGAATCTAGAATAAGCAATAAGTTCAATCCTAGATGAAGAACTCTATCAATTAACCCTAGTAATCTAATGATTCAACAATTCCTCTGAAACCCTTGAAATCCCATAACCTAACAGGGAAACTACTCAGACATGGTGAAAGCAACAATCATCATGATATGAATAGAAATCATTCAATATAATAGAAAATAAAGTAGAGAACAAAGAGTATCAGAGATTAGAGAAAGATGATACAAGCTTGAGATAGATAGAGGGTCTGCTGCTTGATAATCCCTAAAACCCTGATCTAAAACACAATATATATCTAAACACTCGTACAGGGACTAATGCTGAAATATTAGAACTTCTGGGCAAAATTGTAAATCTTCCAAAAACTCCGAAGTTGTCCGCCTGTGGTGTCGTTCGACACCCATGGTTGGTGTCGATCGACACCAAGTCATACATCGCCTCAAAACATGATTCTTCGATGCAACTTCTTGGTCTCCGCTCCAAAATCTCCCATATTCTTCACATTAGTCCTAAATGCATACCTGAAGATAAAAGACTCTAATAGACTCTAAAAACACCAAAAAGACTCGATTAAAGACTCTTATATCATGGTTAAAACTCATAAAAACCATGATATATCAACTCCCCCAGACTTAGCTTTTGCTTGCCCTCAAGCAAAACAGAAACTCAGCCTGTGAAAGAAGTTTGAAAACACAAGAAACTCATTTTGTCATAAGAGCACCAGACTCACATTCACCATAGTAAAGCCACTGGAAATTCTTACCCAACAAGGTCCAGACCACCATGTACTTCCCCCAGACTTAGCAACTGTCCCAAACAACTCCACAATTCAAATAAACAATCCAAATTCACCATACTGACTTCTATAAACTAAGGTGAAGACTCATCCAGGGAGTATCAATCAAAGGACACATTGACTCTTTCTCAATCAGTTTCCCTGATCACACAGACTGTCTTTACTTCTGGTTCCTTTCCTCTCCCTTTTCTCACTTCTGCAGTTAATTATATCAAAGGTGTAGGCGAATAATGGTATCACGGGAAATTTTCCTAACCTCGCTTCCAACCTTTGTGTGATCATTCCTTTCAAAGTAGAATAATGAGGTCACTGGAAATTTTTCTACCTCTCTACTCAAAAGAAAATCATTTCATCTTTTACTGCTTAGTATATATATATATATATATGTTTTTTTTTTTTTTTTTTTTTTTTTTTTTTTTTTATGAAGGGAAGAGAGAGGGGAACCATACTCACACAAACAAGTCTTTCAGGACTGAAGGGAGAGTCCGATCCAATGTATATCAAGCCCCTGGAAAAGCAAAATAAAGTCAGGTTAATGGGCGAAGTCGGTGATGGATCCTCTGAAAGCTCAGGTGAACATGGGTAACATTGGTAGGTTGATCAGCCTTTGGGTTTTTCATTAGTCTCAGACACAAGTCAAGCTTGAATCAGTGGTCACTCAAGTTCCTGCAAATATGGTGATTTCCTCGAAAAATCATAGTTTCGAAACTAAATTTTGACTCAATAAAACAAAAAATTGGACTGACTCTAAGAAAATAAAAAGAATGATGTTAGTAACTACCTCCCCCAGACTTAAACAACACTGTCCCCAGTGTTATCAAGCAAGGAGTTCGTGAAAAGGAAATAAAACTGATGAACCATAGTGAAAAAGTCAAAATATTAGAACACAAAACCTGAATCCGTGGCATGGGTGTCGATCGACACAGACGAGTGGTGTCGATCGACACCAGGTCTGTAATCCGAAACTATGATGTTTCAAAATCGAGTGCAAGTTTGTGAAACCAATAATCCGAGTTCAACCACTGTTAGATCATCAAAAGACAAGGTGAGTGACATGAAAAGATGAGAATATCATAGAGTAAACGTTAGAATACAAACTGACTCAAAGAAAAACATAAAAATGACTCAAAAATATCAAAGACAAAAGATAAAGGATAAAAGAAAACTAATCCTTCTCAGAACTCTCGTCTGGGCTGCTCGAGCGTGGGGGAACTGGTGGCTGGCGAGGTGATCGAGAGCGGTGACGAGTAGGACGGACGCAACCGCAACGAGATAGTCCAGCTACGGCATTCCAGATGCTCTGGAAACTTTCCACGACATATCTCTGAAAGTCAGCTGTCTCCATAGGAATCTCTGGAGCGACAGGAAGCTCAAACGGAGGAGCCACAGAAGAACCGGGCTGATGCGGAAGACCTCCAGCAAGGTCTGGTATCGGAGCATCCTCTGCAGCAGACCCGCTGAATGAATGAGGAAGAGGATGATTTTCGGGTTTTTAACCCGCTGAACTTGTCGACTTATGGTGTCGATCGATACCATCGACTGGTGTCGATCGACACCAGCAACAAGGGTCGACACCATCACTTTTTTTTTTTTTTTTTTTTTTTTTTTTTTTTTGAAAATATAGAGGTAAATAAATTAAACAAAAGAAAACCAAAAATAAAAATTAGTCAAAGTTAGACTGAAAAATATAGAAAAACCTAAAAAAATAAATAAAATATATTCACAACTTACCAGTAGGTTGCCTCCCACCAAGCGCTTGTTTAAAGTCATTAGCTTGACTTTGTGACGGTTTAGGCAGAGGGTGCATCATCCAGACGCAATATGTGTCCGTCTGGGATCTTGGCATGTGCCCAATAATGTTTGACCTTCTGACCGTTGACTGTAAATTCATTGCCCTCAGGACTGAGCAAGACAACAGCACCATATGGTCGAACTTCCTTGACTGTGAAAGGACCTGACCAACGAGAACGCAATTTCCCAGGAAACAATTGTAAACGAGAGTTATACAGAAGTACCTGATCATTGGGTGCGAAAGTCCTGGAAATGATTTTCTTATCGTGATAAGCTTTGGTCCTTTCCTTGTACAGCTTAGAGCTTTCATAAGCATGGAGTCGAATCTCATCAAGCTCATTGAGCTGAATCAAACGTCTCTCTGCTGCTGGCTTGATATCGAAGTTCAGCAGCTTTACAGCCCAGGCGGCCTTATGCTCAAGCTCTACTGGAAGATGACATGCTTTCCCAGAAAGCAGATGAAACGGTGTAGTACCAAGTGGGGTTTTGAATGCAGTCCGATAAGCCCAGAGTGCATCATCTAACTTTGCGGACCAGTCCTTTCTAGAGCGTCCTACTGTCTTCTCTAAAATCTCCTTGATCTGCCTGTTAGAGACCTCAACTTGCCCACTTGTCTGCGGATGATATGGAGTAGCAACGCGATGATGTACACCGTGATTCTTAAGAAGCCGCTCAAACACGCGGTTGATGAAGTGCTTGCCACCATCGCTGATGACAATCCTCGGGACTCCAAATCGTGGGAAGATAATGGCCTTAAACAGCTTAAGGACCACTGAAGCGTCGTTGGTAGGACTGGCGATTGCTTCGACCCACTTCGACACATAATCAACAGCAACCAAGATGTACTTGTTCTTGTATGATGTTGGGAAAGGACCCATGAAGTCTATACCCCAGCAATCAAAGACCTCGACCTCGAGGATGAAGTTTTGAGGCATCTCATGCCGCTTACTGATCTTCCCTCTCCTCTGACATGCATCACATCGAGACACAAAGGCATGGGCGTCTCTGAACATAGTCGGCCACCAGAAGCCTGCTTGTAGAACCTTAGATACTGTCTTGAAGGTAGCAAAGTGCCCAGCATACTCAGAACCATGACAGTGAAACAAGACATCCGGAATCTCAGTATTAGCTATGCATCTACGATAGACCCCATCTGAACAATGTCGATACAAGTAAGGTTCATCCCAATAGAACCGTCTCAGCTCACGCATGAACTTCTTCTTCGAGTACCCTGTAAACTCATCCGGTTCATCTCCTGCAGCAAGGTAATTGGCAATATCAGCAAACCATGGTCGATATTGACCCTCAACAACAGCTATTGAGTGGTTATCTGCCAAATCGGAGCTGTCTGGAACGTGGGTGTCGATCGACACAAAGGCGTGGTGTCGATCGACACTCGGACCTGTTGTCCGAGAATACTGCAGATCACCGCAAGATAGTGTGCTCTGATACCACTTGATATGATCCTCCCTAGAATCGGCACTTTCGAGGGGTAGAAAGAAAGGAATGGATAAATGGATAGTGGTGGAGTGAATGGATCGCACCAAGGTTGCGGAAGACCTTGGATATTTCCTCAATGACTTTTTCAAGATATGACACACTTGAAAACGCCAAGGTTTGAATCGCGGATATGACACACCTTGATTCGATTTTGATTGAAGGATATTACTCACCAACAATCCAGATTTGTTCTTCAAGAACACAAGAGAAAATCACTCTCAAATTTTAATAAAAAGAAGTCTGAATATTATTCTGCTCACAATCGGAACTTTTAAAGAAAAGATGAAGTAAAAGAAGACAATAAATTAGCACAGAAAATTAAGACATTATTAACTAATTTTTGGATGAACTCTTGGACTTTCCCACGCCAACTTCTCCTCTTCTTTGACTGATTTGAATCAGATAAATATTTATTTGGGCTGGCTGAATTTATTCTTCTTTGGGCTTGAAACTTCAGCAAACAAACTCCCAAACTATTGAACTTGGACTTGGACTTGTCTTGTTGACTCTAGTGGACTAGGTGGATTAGAGTGACCCATTTGCCTCATTAAAACCTTCCTTTGGAAAACCCAGTGGGAAAAAAAACAAAGGCTAGGAAAAAGAGTACAAACGAATCACCCGTTTATTAGTCCACTCGAGCAACCAAGACAATTTTATTCTCCATGTTTCCGAGCTGAGTTATAGACGGTTGAACTTGAGTGAGTAATGTGGTGATTGCATTACCGAGCTCCTTAACTCTTGACCTTGTCATCGGTCCACTTGATACAGCTAAAGCATCCTCGGCCTCAAGCTGCTTTTGTGAGCTATCCATGATCACATCATCCCCTCCCTCTTGAAAAGGATTTGTCCTCAAATCTGGAACATCTGCAATAAAAGGGATTAAGTCAGCAACGTTAAAGCTTGAACTCACATTGTACTTACCTTGGAGATCGAGTTGGTAAGCATTATCGTTGATCCTCTTTGTGACTCAAAATGGACCGTCGATTCTAGGCATTAACTTAGACTTCCTCTCAGCCGGAAATCTCTCCTTCCTTAGATGAATCCAAACGTGGTCTCCCTCTTCAAAGATCATCTTGCGCCTGCCCTTGTTAGCTTGTTTGGCGTACAGCTTTGTCTTCTCCTCGATGTTGCGCTTTGCTTTCTCGTGAATCTGTTTAACAAGTTCAGCTTTCTTTTTCCCATCCAGGCTTACTCTTTCACTCAAAGGCAATGGGGTTAGATCCAAAGGAGATAAAGGATTAAAGCCGTAAACAATTTCAAAAGGACAAAACTTGGTGGCGGAATGCACTGATCGATTATAAGCAAATTCAACATGTGGTAAGCATTCTTCCCAAGTTTTTAAGTTCTTTTTAATCAAGGCACGCAGCAATGTAGACAAAGTTCTATTAACTACTTCAGTTTGACCGTCGGATTGAGGATGACAAGTAGTTGAGAACAGCAACTTAGTGCCTAGCTTAGACCAAAGCGTTTTCCAAAAATAACTCAAGAACTTTGTGTCCCTATCACTGACTATAGTCCTAGGCATTCCATGCAAACGAACTACTTCTTTAAAGAACAAGTCAGCTATATGAGAAGCATCATCAGTTTTATGACAAGCAAGAAAATGCGCCATTTTGGAGAACCTATCAACAACAACAAAGATTGAGTCTTTTCCAGTCCTAGTTCTAGGTAATCCAAGCACAAAATCCATAGAAATGTCAGTCCAAGGATGATCAGGAATAGGCAAAGGCGTGTACATACCTTGAGATTGTACCTTTGATTTGGCTTGTTTGCATGTGACACATCTCCCACAAATTCTTTCGACGTCTCTTTTCATTTGCGGACAGTAGAAGTGCTCTTGCATCACTTTTAAAGTCTTGGCGATCCCAAAATGCCCCATCAAGCCTCCTCCATGTGCTTCCCTAACTAGCAAATCTCTCACAGAGCAATTAGGCAAACATAATCGATTTTCATAAAAAAGAAACCCATCATGCCTAAAATATTTTCCAAAGGCAAACCTTTCACACGATTTAAAAATCTCTTGAAAATCAGAATCAGTTTGATAGAGATCTTTAAGGTGTTCAAATCCCAATAGCTTAGCATCCAAAGTAGAAATCAAGGCGTACCTTCGAGATAAGGCATCAGCAACTATATTTTCTTTACCTTGTTTGTACTTGATCACATAGGGAAATGTTTCGATGAATTCTACCCACCTAGCATGCCTCTTGTTGAGCTTTTGCTGACCCTTTAAATGCTTCAAGGACTCGTGGTCAGTATGAATGACAAACTCCTTCGGCCAGAGGTAGTGCTGCCATGTTTGCAATGCTCGGACAAGCGCGTACAACTCCTTGTCGTAGGTTGGATAGTTTAACGTAGCTCCTCCAAGCTTCTCACTGAAAAAGGCAATTGGCTTCTTCTCTTGCATCAAGACAGCTCCAATACCTACACCAGAGGCATCACACTCTATTTCAAAAGTTTTAAGAAAATTCGGTAAATATAGAAGTGGAGCGTTGGTGAGTTTATCCTTTAATGCTTGGAACGCTTCTTCTTGTGCCTCTTCCCATTTAAATCCGACATTTTTCTTGATCACTTCAGTGAGAGGAGCAGCTATGGTACTGAAGTTCTTCACAAATCTCCGATAGAATCCCGCTAGTCCATGGAAACTTCTCACTTCTCCTATGGTTTTCGGACTGGGCCAGTCTCGGACAGCTCGAACCTTTTCTTCGTCCACTTTGATGCCATCTGCACTTATGACAAAACCTAGAAACACAAGGTTATCCGTACAAAAAGTGCATTTCTTTAGATTAGCATAAAGTTCCTCTTTTCTAAGTACCATCAAAACCGCTTCCAGATGATTAACATGCTCTTCTAAATTTTTGCTGTAAACTAAGATATCATCAAAGTAAACAACAACAAAAATTCCAATGAAGCTCCTTAAAACATGATTCATCAATCTCATGAAAGTACTAGGTGCGTTGGTTAATCCAAATGGCATAACTAACCATTCATACAAACCATGTTTCGTTTTAAACGCAGTTTTCCATTCATCACCCTCTTTCATCCTAATTTGATGGTATCCACTTTTTAGATCAATTTTCGAAAATATGTTAGAACCATGCAGCTCATCTAACATATCATCTAAACGAGGAATAGGGTGGCGATACTTTACAGTGATATTGTTGATGGCTCGACAATCAATGCACATCCTCCAAGTCCCATCCTTCTTCTGAACAAGCAGCACCGGCACAGCACAAGGGCTCATGCTCTCTCGTATGTATCCTTTGTCCATCAGCTCACTCACTTGCTTTTGAAGCTCCTTAGTCTCTACCGGGTTGGTTCTGTATGCTGGCCTGTTAGGAAGTGAAGCTCCTGGTACGAAATCAATCTGGTGCTCAATCCCACGCATAGGCGGCAATCCCTTAGGGTTTTCCTCCGGAAAGACGTCTTCAAAATCCTGCAAGATAGAAGAGACTTTACTCGGCAACTCCGGTACGGGGTTAGTAAGGTTCAGCAAAGTTTGAATGCTCTCTTAACCTCATTAGACCTCACAAAGAAATTTGAATGCCTCACGGGTTTACTCTCACAAGCCTTTTTCTTGGTTTTTCTCAAACTCTCGTTTTTGTTTTGAGGTGGCGTGTTTAGGGGTTCTCTCTCAATGGTTTTGTCTTGGTGCTTCAGCTTAAGTTGGTCTTGATGAACCTCATGTGGCGCCAAAGGCTAGGAAAAAGAGTACAAACGAATCACCCGTTTATTAGTCCACTCGAGCAACCAAGACAATTTTATTCTCCATGTTTCCGAGCTGAGTTATAGACGGTTGAACTTGAGTGAGTAATGTGGTGATTGCATTACCGAGCTCCTTAACTCTTGACCTTGTCATCGGTCCACTTGATACAGCTAAAGCATCCTCGGCCTCAAGCTGCTTTTGTGAGCTATCCATGATCACATCATAGACATCATACACCTCTGAAATGTAGCAGGAGCGTTGCATAGTCCAAAGGGCATTCTGCGGTATGCAAAAGTGCCATAGGGACATGTAAACGTGGTCTTCTCCTGGTCATCCGGGTGAATAGGAATCTGAAAGAACCCTGAATAACCGTCAAGGAAACAGTAATAAGGGTGATTAGCTAAACGCTCAAGCATCTGATCAATGAAGGGCAAAGGAAAATGATCCTTTCTTGTAGCGGCGTTCAGTTTCCTATAATCAATGCACATTCTGTGCCCTGTCACAGTACTAGTCGGTATCAGCTCATTCTTCTCATTCTGTACCACTGTGACTCCTCCTTTCTTAGGCACAACATGCACTGGACTGACCCAATCACTGTCGGAAATCGGATAGATGATCCCTGCATCCAACAGCTTCATGATCTCTTTCTTAACCACATCCTTCAGATTTGGATTCAGCCGTCTCTGATGTTCAACTGATGACTTAGTCTCATCCTCAAGATGTATCCCATGCATGCATAGATCTGGAGAGATACTTGAAATATCATCAAGAGAATAGCCAAGAGCCTTGCGAAACTTGCGCAGCTTACTTAGCAATAGGGTGAGCTCTGCGTTGTTCAAGGACGCATTAACAATTACAGGATATGAATTATGTTCACCAAGGAATGCGTACCTGAGCCCCGCAGGGAGTTGCTTAAGTTCTATCTTTGGAGCTTGCTCAAAGCTCCAATCAGCTGCTTTCCTATCTGTCCGGACACCCGCTACGTGCATCACTTCCTTGGTTGCATCCATTAGCTTGACATACCCAGCAGCAATATCATCTAAATGCTCAACCTCATCCACTGAAACAATCAAAGCACGTTCCAGAGGGTCCTCACAATGCAACTCTTTGAAACTCTCCTCAACAAGATCAGTGAGAGTCTCGACGCAGAAGGTCTGGCCATCGATCGTAGGCCTCATTACAAGCTTATCCATCTCAAAGTTCATAACTAAATCTCCTACATTCAGACCAATGCGTCCCCTTCTGACATCAATCATGGCACCAGCTGTAGCCAAGAATGGTCGTCCCAATATCAACGGATCCTTAGGCTCTTCCTCATATGTCAACACAACGAAGTCCGTAGGAATCAAGCAACCTCCTATCTTGATAGGAACATCCTCAAGGATCCCATCTGGAATACGAACAGAACGATCAGCAAGGATGAGAGTGATCCTTGTCGGCTGGAAGTCTGTCATACCAAGATTCACAGCAACTGATTTGGGCATCAAATTCACACTAGAACCAAGATCACATAAAGACCGTTCGAACTTCTCTGCAAAGATGGTGCAGTCAAGAACGAAACTACCTGGGTCTGGAAGTTTCTCTGGAATCTTGTTCTGAATCACGGCACTAACCTGGGCGGAAATCATCATCGCACCCTGTTCAACATTCAGATCCTTAGTGACCATGCGTTTCACGTACCGTCGGATTATGGGGGATGTCCTGATGGCATCAATCAACCGTAACTCAACAATGAGCTTATCCATCATAGCCTTACACCTGGCATCGTCTATCTCTTGCTTAGACTTCCTGGGGTTTCGAGGATAAGGGATCCTTGGTTTGTATGATGATTCGGTGGTCGGCTTAGCAGATGATGAAGAAGCCTTGTCTGTCTGTGAAGGGTGTCGATCGACACTAACATCCTGTGTCGTGTCCTTGGTAGCGATCGACACAGCTTTCTCCTTACCAGTCCCTTCTGTATCAACTGGTGTCGATCGACACATAGTGTTGGTGTCGATCGCCACTAACTCCGGAGGAACAACATCTTCGTCTTCGACTTCTTCTAAATCTATCATCTCTTCAGGTGTCAGAGTACTCCTAATCACAGGCTCAACCTTCTTCCCACTCCTCAATGAGATGGCATTCACTGGATGCCGCGGATTAGTATCCGTCTTCCCAGGAAGAAAACCGTCCTGTCTCTTAATAGGTCCAGCTGTCTGAGCAACCTGAGTGTCTAACTTCTTGACATGAGTGTTCAGCTGCTCAAACTTCCCATTCAAATCCTGATACAGTGAGTCTAACTTTCCGTTGAATTCCACGGTGATCTTCTGTTGACCTTCTAGAATCTGCTCAAGCATCGATTCCATCTTACTCTCTGTAGTAGGTGGTGGAACGCTCTGATATGAAGATGAACCATAGTTCCTCTGATTGAAGCTGTTGTTGCCCTGATAGGGCTTCTGATACTGAGGCTGCTGAGTGAAAGTAGAGGAGGACTGATTCCCTTGATAGTTGCCTCGCGGACTGCCCCCATTGTAGCCTCGGTTTCCTTGTGAGTTACCGAAACGCTGAAAACCTGTGCCACCGACATAGTTAACACCCTGCTCCTCATGCTCATCAACTGGCTCATAGGTCTCAACCTCAGCAGCAAACTGGACCTGCTTCTTGCTTATTAGAAGATTGTGAACCGTATCAAGTTTCGCCTTTACCTCAGCTATCTGACTTCCATCTAAGTTCCCAGCTTGCTTCTTTCTCTCGAAATCAGCATTCTTAGTACTGTTGCTTGAAGCCAAGTTCTCTATTAGTACCACAGCATCATCAGGATATCTGGTATTGAAGTTGCCATTACTTGCAGCATCCAGAGCCATCTGATACCTCCAATCAATACCCCTGAAGAAAATCCCGAGCAACTGAACCTCACTGAACCCATGGTGTGGACAATCTCTTTGATAAGCCCTGAACCTTGCCCAAGCGGCCTTGAATGCCTCAGTAGGTCCTTGAGAGAAGGCTGAAATCTTCGTCCTCAGCTCTTCAGACCGTGCATCATCATAAAAGTTGTTCAGGAAAGCATTTTTAGTGTCCTCCCAAGTGGTCAGTGATCCCGGCTTCAATTGCTTAAGCCAATAAGCTGCTTCCCCAGCAAGAGAGTATGGGAAGAGCTTACAGAACAGATAGTCGTTTGACACCCCGTTAGCCTTGATGCTAGTGACTAGATCCTCAAACCGCTCAATGTGATCCATAGGGTGCTCATGTGATAGCCCGTGGAAAGGGTTCTGACCTACAAGGGTATAGTATGCAGGTTTGAGTTCAAAGTCATTCCTTTGAAACGGAGGCGGGCGGATGGCAGACCGGTTGGCATAGAACTGCTCTGGCCGGTTGTAATCCCCCAATGTCATTGCTCGTGGACCTAAGGCACCAGGTGCACCTTGTCCAACTAAAACCCCACCAGCCGCTGGTGGGTGTCGACCGACACCAGGTGGTGGGTGTCGATCGACACCAGCACCCTGGCCGGGTACCTCAGCCTCAACAATGACTTGGCCGTTATCATCGATCCTTTGGCCCTCTGCATTGTATGCATGACCATCCCTGTCCCGGAGAACTCCATGTTCATCAGCCATGATGATAGTACGCAACATCGCTTCTGAATTCTTCGCTGTCCGGGTTCTTCGTTCTAACTTAGCTAGCTCTTGATTTGGAAGGGTTACTAGCTCAAGATTCTTGTTGCTCCGAGTTTTGCGATTAGGCATGCACCTGAAACACACAAGAAAGAAAGAAAGAACGAGATTAGTAACAAAATAAAAGAAAATTTAGACAAAAACTGAAACTTAAGATAAGCCATTGGTGATATTTTATCACTCAACCAATGTATAAAAGCTTACAATGGTATCCACCTTGTAAGCTTGTTTTATCATTCAAAGAAGTAACATGATTGTGGGATAAGGTATAATGCTTGTTTCTTACCATGGCTTTCTTCTCCACCTTTGAAGCATGCTATATCATGTCATCAAGAGTCATAATAGGCTTAAGCTAAGCCATTGATGAAATTTTATTACTCAACCCATGTACAAAGCATACAATGGCTCCCTGCTTGAACATTGCCAATCAATTGTAAGAGATTCAAATCCTTTTTAGTCAAATCACAGTTTCTTTATATTCACATCCATAGGTGTTGGTTTAGCCTCAATATGTTTCATTCTTGCTATAACTCCAAACTTCACCCTCAGCAACTCCTATGGGATTCAAAGAAGTAACCTGATTGTGGGATAAGGTATAATGCTTGTTTCTTACCTTGGCTTTCTTCTCCACCTTGTTAGCATGCTTTATCATATCATCAAGAGTCATAATAGGCTTAAGATAAGCCACTGGTGAAATTTTATCACTCAACCAATGTATAAAGCATACAATGGCTCCCTGCTGCGGCTCTTGAACATTGCCAAGCAATTGTATGAGATCCATATCCTTTTCAATCAAATCACTGTTTCATCATATTCACATCCATAGGTGTTGGTTTAGAATCAATATGTTTCATTCGTTCTATAACTCCAAACTTCACTCTCACAAACTCATATGGGATTCAAAGAAGTAACATGATTGTGGGATAAGGTATAATGCTTGTTTCTTACCATGGCTTTCTTCTTCACCTTGGTAGCATGCTATATCATGTCATCAAGAGTCATAATAGGCTTAAGATAAGCCATTGATGAAATTTTATCACTCAACCCATGTATAAAGCATACAATGGCTCCCTGCTACGGCCCTTGAACATTGCCAAGCAATTGTAAGAGATCCACATCCTTTTCAATCAAATGACTGTTTCTTCATATTCACATCCATAGGTGTTGGTTTAGCCTCAATATATTTCATTCTTTCTATAACTCCAAACTTCACCCTCAGAAACTCCTATTGGATTTAAAGAAGTAACATAATTGTGGGATAAAGTATAATGCTTGTTTCTTACCACGGCTTTCTTCTCCACCTTGGTAGCGCGTTAGATCACGTCATCAAGAGTTATAATAGGCTTAAGCTAAGTCATTGATGAAATTTTATCACTCAACCCATGTACAAAGCCTACAATGGCTCTTTGCTGCGGCTCTTGAACATTGCAAAGCAATTGTAAGAGATTCAAATCCTTTTCAATCAAATCACTGTTTCTTTATATTCACATCCATAGGTGTTGGTTTAGCCTCAATATGTTTCATTCTTGCTATAACTCCAAACTTCACCCTCATAAACTCCTATGGGATTCAAAGAAGTAAACTGATTGTGGGATAAGGTGTAATGCTTGTTTCTTACCTTGGCTTTCTTCTCCACCTTGTTAGCATGCTTTATCACATCATCAAGAGTCATAATAGGCTTAAGATAAGCCAGTGGTGAAATTTTATCACTCAACCCATGTATAAAGCATACAATGGCTCCCTGCTACGCCTCTTTAACATTGCCAAGCAATTGTATGAGATCCACATCCTTTTCAATCAAATCACTGTTTCATCATATTTATATCCATAGCTGTTGGTTTAGAATCAATATGTTTCATTCTTCCTATAACTCCAAACTTCACTCTCAGAAACTCTTATGGGATTCAAAGAAGTAACATAATTGTGGGATAAGGTATAATGCTTGTTTCTTACCATGGCTTTCTTTTTCACCTTGGTAGCATGCTATATCATGTCATCAAGAGTCATAATAGGCTTAAGCTAAGCCATTGATGAAATTTTATCACTCAACCCATGTACAAAGCCTACAATGGCTCCCTGCTACGGCTCTTGAACATAGCCATGCAATTGTAAGAGATTCAAATCCTTTTCAATCAAATCATTGTTTCTTCATATTCACATCCATAGGTGTTGGTTTAGCCTCAATATGTTTCATTCTTGCTATAACTCCAAACTTCACCCTCCGAAACTCCTATGGGATTCAAAGAAGTAAACTGATTGTGGGATAAGGTATAATGCTTGTTTCTTACCATGGCTTTCTTCTCCACCTTGTTAGCATGCTTTATCACGTCATCAAGAGACATAATAGGCTTAAGATAAGCCATTGGTGAAATTTTATCACTCAATCCATGTATAAAGCATACAATGGCTCCCTGCTGCAGCTCTTGAACATTGCCAAGCAATTGTATGAGATCCACATCCTTTTCAATCAAATCACTGTTTATTCATATTCACATCCATAGGTGTTGGTTTAGCCTCAATATATTTCATTCTTTCTATAACTCCAAACTTCACCCTCAGAAACTCCTATGGGATTCAAAGAAGTAACATAATTGTGGGATAAGGTATAATGCTTGTTTCTTACCATGGCTTTCGTCTCCACCTTGGTAGCATGCTAGATCACGTCATCAAGAGTCAAAATAGGCTTAAGGTAAGCCATTGATGAAATTTTATCACTCAACCCATGTACAAAGCCGACAATGGCTCCATGCTGCGGCTCTTGAACATTGCAAAGCAATTGTAAGAGATTCAAATCCTTTTCAATCAAATCATTGTTTCTTCATATTCACATCCATAGGTGTTGGTTTAGCCTCAATATGTTTCATTCTTGTTATAACTCCAAACTTCACCCTCAGAAACTCCTATGGGATTTAAAGAAGTAACATAATTGTGTGATAAAGTATAATGCTTGTTTCTTACCATGGCTTTCTTCTCCACCTTGGTAGCATGCTATATCACGTCATCAAGAGTCATAATTGGCTTAAGATAAGCCATTGATGAAATTTTATCACTCAACCAATGTATAAAAGCTTACAATGGTATCCTGCTGCGGCTCTTGAACATTGCCAAGAAATTGTAAGAGATTCAAATACTTTTCAATCAAATCACTATTTCTTCATATTCACATCCATAGGTGTTGGTTATACCTCAATATGTTTCATTCTTGTTATAACTCCAAACTTCACCCTTAGAAACTCCTGTGGGATTTAAAGAAGTAACAAAATTGTGTGATAAGGTATAATGCTTGTTTCTTACCATGGCTTTCTTCTCCACCTTGGTAGCATGCTATATCACGTCATCAAGAGTCATAATAGGCTTAAGATAAGCCATTGATGAAATTTTATCACTCAACCAATGTATAAAAGGCTACAATGGTATCCTGCTGCGGCTCTTGAACATTGCAAAGAAATTGTAAGAGATTCAAATACATTTCAATCAAATCACACTACAACAAATATGGGCATTGATAGCACACGAATACTGTCATCATAGGGATATGATAGCGTTTTCATAAACGCTATGTTTGCCACAGTTATAATAGGGTCACCCCATACAATAGCATTTTTTTTTGTGCTATTAAAAGCTCTTCTATCATAACTTTAGTTAAATGCTGTGAAATATACTTTCATAACTCTAGAAAATTGCTGTTGTAATTTATGTTATAGCTCATTTATACCGCTAAAATATATTATTTTTATAGCAATTTTTATAGGCTATAATTTATTGTTTAGTAGCTCTATTTTATTTCATTTATTTGAACCATATTTTTCACAATATATTAAATTTCTGTATTATTATATATTGCAAAAAGTATCCAAAAAATTCATAAAACTTTTATATTGCATAAATTTATCTCAAGTCTTACATAATATCAAATCAAGCCTTAGACTAACAATATTACATATCATCAAACCAACTCTTAGACTAACACTACTTAGATAATATAGAAACAAACATAATGTCCTCCATTGCGAAGACCAATCTATTTTCCAGGTTTTTCCAGGTTTCTTCCTTTCCACAACTCGAGAGTATCTTGACAAAAAATCAGCTGAAACATATAGAATTAAGATGCACAAAATAGGATCAAGATGAAGACCAATCAATTTTACATACATGAATACACACATACTGGCTATCAAATGGAAACACAGATCAAACAATACATATACATGCAAGGATGACTATACTTCCACTAACCTGAAAATTAGAATAAGAGAAACTCAGGCAGAATACTAGAACATGTAATACAGAAGATACCAAAATAATTGGTTGCTACTAGTCATGGATAGCTATTCCATTCCTTGTCCAAGTAGTGGCGGTCTTTGAAAGCCTAATGAATAACAAGAGAATATCATATAAAGTCCTAATATCATTTGCACAATGACAACTTTGTGATATGACCAATCTAGGAACCAGAAAGGAACTTTAAAATGGAATCAAAGGATGAGGCAGCTGAAGACAGAGCCCTTTACACTCCTTACTCAAGATCCACTCAATACTCAAACATAATTTCATTTCTCCTATAAAACTGCCATACAAACAAAGACGTCTAAATATTGGAAGAGAATAGTAAGTCAGAGCAGTAAACTTACAGTAGGCAATGCTAAAGACTCTCTAAATATTGGAAGCTTCAGGTTCGCAAAATAGATGCTCCTTATTCTTGCAAGAACAACAAGTTTATTGATAGAGTTTTCTCACAATCTACAAAAGTGAAGCAGATCCATGCTCAGATATGTACACAACTAATTCAGAACATAAAGAAAGTAGTTTAAACCCATAATCCATCAGCTAATACAAGTTTTCTCTTTAGCAAAACCCATAACAACTCGACCTGCGACATCAATAGTAATCATAGAATCAATCAAACATCAAAATAAATCCAAGAATCAGAACAAATGAGAGCAAAACATCAATGTTAACAAATTTCAAGTGAACTTCCTGTGCCTCTATATCACCACATTGTTCAACCAATCCCTTGTCTCTGACTTTGCTTTCTCTTTTGGGTCCTATTAGACATGAAGCGAACACATACTACCAAAAACAGTTTCCAACAGATTTCATAAAACCAAAAATATGTGTTTCAGTTCTACCTTGAGGCTTGAGATGGAAAGTGAATCACACACGGTACTATCACTTTTGACAAGCAGATCAGCCATTGAACAAATGATTGTATACACAGATAAATAAACCTACAAAAATCATGTAACATATACTCAAAGCTTAGACTGCAAAAAGAATATATCTGAACCTGAGAGTATATTATATACAACCTTGCGAAGAACCAGATTTGACTCACCTTAGTCAGGGATTCACCCAGAAATATAAAGAGTCCTGGTATCAGTTCACGCCTTAGGATTCTGTGTTTGTATATATGATAAACCATAGTATAAAAATAAACTAAATCTCACAAACAAATCAAATCAATTTCACTATCACTATCATATTAACATCACTGATTGCACAACCGGACTGTCAAAGGACAACACTATTCGTCAAACATATCAAGCGAGCATCCAGAAACAAGCTAAATAATTTGGTAACATCTAAGTCACCAAACAAAAATCAGAGACATAAGAACAAATCTAACACTGTAAACAGAAAGAATCAAAAAATTTAGGGCTAGGAAACATTGAGTTGGCAAAAAAGCTCTGAAAGGGACATAGAGAACCAGCTTCAAGACAAAAAAAAACTCATTGAGTCATTTAATCGAACATGTGGTGGGCGATTGAAACACAAAATTAAAACTCAATCAGTGACCAAATCGAACTCACCCCAAACCAACATCAATAAGAATTGAATTCACCTTCACTGGAAACCCTAAAAATCTAGAATTGAACTCACCTTATACCAACATCAAAAAGAGGCTCCCCAAGGTGGTGGTGAAACGTTGTCAGATTCGCTGGTGGAGAAGAAGAAGTCGACAGCGTGAAGATGAATCGAGTAAAGAAGGTTAAGAGGGTGAGACTCTTCTTTCAACACAGTTATGTCTCATAGGATTCTAAATCGACTCATGAAGAAAGAAAACCTACACGAGAGAGAGAGAGAGAAGAAAATGAATAGATTAAAGAAGAAAGAAAATCTCAATTGAGATTTTTGTGTCTAAGGGATTTGTTTAAGTTTTAGGTTTTTTTTTTCAATAAGAGTGGATGAGAAAAAGAGATTGTCTAAGTTTTTTGCGTAAATGAATTGTCTGACTAATATTGTTGCCGCTTAAAGTAAAATTTTTGTTAAGTGTTAGCGAAATAAGAGATTTTAGCTTCCTGCTTAATGAATTTTTTTACTTTAGCGTTTTTAAAATGCTATTATAATCTTAGCGTCTTTCAAAAGCTATTATATAGTAACAGAAATTTCGGATTCATATTTAATAGCAGTTGTGAAAATTGTGCTATCCTAATGTGCTATCAATGCCCATATTTGTTGTAGTGTCACTCTTTTTCATATTCACATCCATAGGTGTTGGTTTAGCCTCAATATGTTTCATTCTTGCTATAACTCCAAACTTCACCCTCATAAACTCCTATTGGATTCAAAGAAGTAAAATGATTGTGGGATAAGGTATAATGCTTGTTTCTTACCATGGCTTTCTTCTCCACCTTCGAAGCATGCTATATCATGTCATCAAGAGTCATAATAGGCTTAAGCTAAGCCATTGATGAAATTTTATCACTCAACCCATGTACAAAGCATACAATGGCTCCCTGCTTGAACATTGCCAATCAATTGTAAGAGATTCAAATCCTTTTTAGTCAAATCACAGTTTCTTTATATTCACATCCATAGGTGTTGGTTTAGCCTCAATATGTTTCATTCTTGCTATAACTCTAAACTTCACCCTCAGAAACTTCTATGGGATTCAAAGAAGTAAACTGATTGTGGGATAAGGTATAATGCTTGTTTCTTACCTTGGCTTTCTTCTCCACCTTGTTAGCATGCTTTATCACATCATCAAGAGTCATAATAGGCTTAAGATAAGCCAGTGGTGAAATTTTATCACTCAACCCATGTATAAAGCATACAATGGCTCCCTGCTGCGGCTCTTGAACATTGCCAAGCAATTGTATGAGATCCACATCCTTTTCAATCAAATCACTGTTTCATCATATTCACATCCATAGGTGTTGGTTTAGAATCAATATGTTTCATTCTTTCTATAACTCCAAACTTCACTCTCAGAAACTCCTATGGGATTCAAAGAAGTAACATGATTGTGGGATAAGGTATAATGCTTGTTTCTTACCATGGCTTTCTTCTTCACCTTGGTAGCATGCTATATCATGTCATCAAGAGTCATAATAGGCTTAAGCTAAGCCATTGATGAAATTTTATCACTCAACCCATGTATAAAGCATACAATGGCTCCCTGCTAAGGCTCTTGAACATTGCCAAGCAATTGTAAGAGATCCACATCCTTTTCAATCAAATGACTGTTTCTTCATATTCACATCCATAGGTGTTGGTTTAGCCTCAGTATATTTCATTCTTTCTATAACTCCAAACTTCACCCTCAGAAACTCCTATTGGATTCAAAGAAGTAACATAATTGTGGGATAATGTATAATGCTTGTTTCTTACCACGGCTTTCTTCTCCACCTTGGTAGCGCGATAGATCACGTCATCAAAAGTTATAATAGGCTTAAGCTAAGTCATTGATGAAATTTTATCACTCAACCCATGTACAAAGCCTACAATGGCTCTCTGCTGCGGCTCTTGAACATTGCAAAGCAATTGTAAGAGATTCAAATCCTTTTCAATCAAATCACTGTTTCTTTATATTCACATCCATAGGTGTTGGTTTAGCCTTAATATGTTTCATTCTTGCTATAACTCCAAACTTCACCCTCAGAAACTCCTATGGGATTCAAAGAAGTAAACTGATTGTGGGATAAGGTATAATGCTTGTTTCTTACCTTGGTTTTCTTCTCCACCTTGTTAGCATGCTTTATCACATCATCAAGAGTCATAATAGGCTTAAGATAAGCCAGTGGTGAAATTTTATCACTCAACCCATGTATAAAGCATACAATGGCTCCCTGCTGCGCCTCTTGAACATTGCAAAGCAATTGTATGAGATCCACATCCTTTTCAATCAAATCACTGTTTCATCATATTCATATCCATAGGTGTTGGTTTAGAATCAATATGTTTCATTCTTTCTATAACTCCAAACTTCACTCTCAGAAACTCTTATGGGATTCAAAGAAGTAACATGATTGTGGGACAAGGTATAATGCTTGTTTCTTACCATGGCTTTCTTCTTCACCTTGGTAGCATGCTATATCATGTCATCAAGAGGCATAATAGGCTTAAGCTAAGCCATTGATGAAATTTTATCACTCAACCCATGTACAAAGCCTACAATGGCTCCCTGCTACGGCTCTTGAACATTGCCATGCAATTGTAAGAGATTCAAATCCTTTTCAATCAAATCATTGTTTCTTCATATTCACATCCATAGGTGTTGGTTTAGCCTCAATATGTTTCATTCTTGCTATACTCCAAACTTCACCCTCAGAAACTCCTATGGGATTCAAAGAAGTAACATAATTGTGGGATAAGGTATAATGCTTGTTTCTTACCATGGCTTTCGTCTCCACCTTGGTAGCATGCTAGATCACGTCATCAAGAGTCAAAATAGGCTTAAGGTAAGCCATTTATGAAATTTTATCACTCAACCCATGTACAAAGCCCACAATGGCTCCCTGCTGCGGCTCTTGAACATTGCAAAGCAATTGTAAGAGATTCAAATCCTTTTCAAACAAATCATTGTTTCTTCATATTCACATCCATAGGTGTTGGTTTAGCCTCAATATATTTCATTCTTTCTATAACTCCAAACTTCACCCTCAGAAACTCCTATTGGATTCAAAGAAGTAACATAATTGTGGGATAAGGTATAATGCTTGTTTTGTACCACGGCTTTCTTCTCCACCTTGGTAGCGCGATAGATCACGTCATCAAAAGTTATAATAGGCTTAAGCTAAGTCATTGATGAAATTTTATCACTCAACCCATGTACAAAGCCTACAATGGCTCTCTGCTGCGGCTCTTGAACATTGCAAAGCAATTGTAAGAGATTCAAATCCTTTTCAATCAAATCACTGTTTCTTTATATTCACATCCATAGGTGTTGGTTTAGCCTTAATATGTTTCATTCTTGCTATAACTCCAAACTTCACCCTCAGAAACTCCTATGGGATTCAAAGAAGTAAACTGATTGTGGGATAAGGTATAATGCTTGTTTCTTACCATGGCTTTCTTCTCCACCTTGTTAGCATGCTTTATCACGTCATCAAGAGACATAATAGGCTTAAGATAAGCCATTGGTGAATTTTAATCACTCAATACATGTATAAAGCATACAATGGCTCCCTGCTGCGGCTCTTGAACATTGCCAAGCAATTGTATGAGATCCACATCCTTTTCAATCAAATCACTATTTCTTCATATTCACATCCATAGGTGTTGGTTTAGAATCAATATGTTTCATTCTTTCTATAACTCCAAACTTCACCCTCAGAAACTCCTATGGGATTCAAAGAAGTACCATGATTGTGGGATAAGGTATAATGCTTGTTTCTTACCATGACTTTCTTCTCCACCTTCTTAGCATGCTATATCACATCATCAAGAGTCATAATAGGCTTAAGATAAGCCATTGATGAAATTTTATCACTCAACCCATGTATAAAGTATACAATGGCTCCCTGCTGCGGCTCTTGAACATTGCCAAGCAATTGTATGAGATCCACATCCTTTTCAATCAAATCACTGTTTATTCATATTCACATCCATAGGTGTTGGTTTAGCCTCAATATATTTCATTCTTTCTATAACTCCAAACTTCACCCTCAGAAACTCCTATGGGATTCAAAGAAGTAACATAATTGTGGGATAAGGTATAATGCTTGTTTCTTACCATGGCTTTCGTCTCCACCTTGGTAGCATGGTAGATCACGTCATCAAGAGTCAAAATAGGCTTAAGGTAAGCCATTGATGAAATTTTATCACTCAACCCATGTACAAAGCCGACAATGGCTCCCTGCTACGGCTCTTGAACATTGCAAAGCAATTGTAAGAGATTCAAATCCTTTTCAATCAAATCATTGTTTCTTCATATTCACATCCATAGGTGTTGGTTTAGCCTCAATATGTTTCATTATTGTTATAACTCAAAACTTCACCCTCAGAAACTCCTATGGGATTCAAAGAAGTAACATGATTGTGGGATAAGGTATAATGCATGTTTCTTACCATGGCTTTCTTCTCCACCTTGGTAGCATGCTATAGCATGTCATCAAGAGTCATAATAGGCTTAAGCTAAGCCATTGATGAAATTTTATCACTCAGCCCATGTACAAAGCATACAATGGCTCCCTGCTTGAACATTGTCAAACAATTGTAAGAGATTCAAATCCTTTTTAGTCAAATCACTGTTTCTTTATATTCACATCCATAGGTGTTGGTTTAGCCTCAGTATGTTTCTTCTTGCTATCACACCAAACTTCACTCTCAGAAACTCCTATGGGATTCAAAGAAGTAACATAATTGTGGGATAAGGTATAATGCTATTTTTTTACCACGGCTTTCTTCTGTACATTGTTAGCATGCTATATCACGTCATCAAGAGTGATAATAGGCTTAAGATAAGCCATTGGTGAAATTTTATCACTCAACCCATGTATAAAGCATACAATGGCTCCCTGCTGCTGCTCTTAAACATTGCCAAGCAATTGTATGAGATCCATATCCTTTTCAATCAAATCACTGTTTCATCATATTCACATCCATAGGTGTTGGTTTAGAATCAATATGTTTCATTCTTTCTATAACTCCAAACTTCACTCTCAGAAACGACTATGGGATTCAAAGAAGTAACATGAATGTGGGATAAGGTATAATGCTTGTTTCTTACCATGGCTTTCTGCTTCACCTAGGTAGCATGCTATATCATGTCATCAAGAGTCATAATAGGCTTAAGCTAAGCCATTGATGAAATTTTATCACTCAACCCATGTATAAAGCATACAATGGCTCCCTGCTACGGCTCTTGAACATTGCCAAGCAATTGTAAGAGATTCAAATCCTTTTCAATCAAATCATTGTTTCTTCATATTCACATCCATAGGTGTTGGTTTAGCCTCAATATGTTTCATTCTTGTTATAACTCCAAACTTCACCCTCAGAAACTCCTATGGGATTCAAAGAAGTAACATGATTGTGGGATAAGGTATAATGCTTGTAAAACGACCTCACCCGATTTTTTTTTTTTTTGCATTAAAATATTCATAAATATTAATTATCACACAAACACGACAATTCTAAATTATTCCAATTCAACATTCATAAAGACTCGCTTATTAAACTTAACAACAAAAAAACAACAACAACAACACGAGTCCTAATCATCCTCCTTCGCAACGCCTTGATTCCACGGTCACACTTTATCTTTACCTGCATCAAACACACACGGAGATGCGTAAGTATTTCAACAAATACTTAGTGACGCAATCCTCCCGTCTACAAGCTATACACACAAACGATTAAAATTATTCAACGTATTAAACACGAAATACCGCAATCAATCAACCATCTCAAGAAACACTCGATCTAGATCCCCCATGAGATCATACGGCCTACAATCATGCAAACACATCAAATAACTCAAACCGTTCAGAAGCTTACGGTCCTGCACTCACCTTTAGCCACGCACGGAAATTCCTAAAAACTTCCCGGAATGAATAGACTTCACTTCCTCAACCGCGTGCCTAACAATTAATCAAAAACGAAACTTAAGACACAAGAAATCAAAGAATCAAACACTTTGGTCAACCAGACCGACCAGATGGATCGATCCTGGCCAGGATCGATCGATCCCACCAAGTCGTGAACCTCGGAGAACGATCGATCCTGGCCGGATCGATCGATCCCAACCAGATCGATCGATCTCGCCTGGATCGATCGATCCTGGCCGGCCGTGAGTTTACTAGATCGATCGTTCACCCCCAGATCGATCAATCTTGTTTCAGATCGATCGATCTAGCCCTGGATCGATCGATCCTAGTGCAATCGCCAACACAGACTTGCACCACTCACACCGACTTGGCCACACGATCGAATCACCAACTCCTCAACCATAACCACCATCATGGATTCATGAACAAGCGCCCTCCGCAACCAACACCGCTCATAACTCGTGGCACAAACACCGCCACACCAACCCAAAACCAATACCGACAACCTTAACAACCGGCTCCGTTGCCACCATGCTCAAACCGAACCTCACCAACGTCACCACCGTGACTCACACCCTCTGATCCTCACACTAAAACATCATGAACCACATGATAAAACAAAGAAAGAGGAGAACCTTACCCTTTCTAACGGTGATAACAAAGGTGCGAGAGAGAGTTTCGAAGCTTCACCGACACGGCAATCCCGCTTCCTTCTCCTCTCAACACTCACGCCCAACACACACACAGCCACCAAGCTCTCCTTCTTTGGCTCTTCTACGCCCACACCCTCACACAAGAGCCTCCTCTCCTTTGTCTCCACACAAAACTCCACACAAAACTCTACAAACTCTCTTCCTCTTCTCTCTCTCTCAAACTCTCCTTCTCTTCTTTTGCAGGTGAAGTGTCGGCAGCTGAAGGAGGAAGGAAAAGGAGTTGCTGAGTTGTGGAGAAAGTGGAGAAGAAAAAGGAATTCATAGGCTAGCTTGTAGGGTGGGGGGGTAACTCTAGGGAAAATAGGGGCATAGGTGGGGAAAAAGAATGGAGGCTGCGGTGGAAATGAAGGTGGAATTGGTTGGTGCAACTGATTAAATTCAGTCTAAAACTTAATTAGAGTCTAGTCCCTAAACTTCCCAAAAGTTCACAAAGTGACCCTAAACTTCTCAATTGATCCCGCACACCCCTACGAGGAAAAATGCGGCGTAATTTCCCAATTACTCCAAAAATTCCCGGAAATATTTTCCAGAGATTCTTCGCATAATCGCGGGTGTAACTCCGAAATTTCTCTTTTCCGGAACACGGGCGTTAATTTAGGATTTGGGTCCCTGAATTCCCGAAAAATTCACAAACTGACCCCAAACTCCTAAATTAACTCCGAACACCCCCTTACGGGAAAAATGCGTGTAACTTCCAAATTACCTCAGAAATTCCCGGAATTAATTTCCCAGAAAAATCTACGCATAAATCCCGGTTTTAATATCCGAAAACTCATTTTCGGAACACGGGTGTTACAATTCTCCCCCACCAAACTGGATTCGTCCTCGAATCCTTAGACATAGTTCAATCCGCTATGAACTCAACACACCTTCGTCGCAACGATCCCTACCCTCTCATGGTCAACCCGACCATACAACTCCACCTATCCCACAACCCCGTGAACTCTCTAGTGTCAACTTGTTTCAGAGAACTTTTGACAAGAGTTAGATAAGATAGCTTTTAACTTAGCCGTTCTTTTTAGCGATTCCTCATGACGAACGTAATAAAACAAACAAGTACCATACGTTCGAGAATCGGATCTACCGCATAGAACTGCTCATGAGTCATCCGATCAAACCACTTATCTCATTTTCCCTTAACAAGTTTAACTAGAAACACGACTCTATTCCCAAGTCACAACCCAACCACTCTCGAGATCTCTATTCAGCCGCTATGCTTATACTCACGTTATAGACATACACTGCTCCCAACTCATACTCGTACCACTCCCACCCTCTGTGCAAGGCACTCTGGGCTCTGGGTACCTCATGCCACTCTCACTTACAGGCCACAAAGTCCTGCAAGCTATCGGCATCCAACCTAGACCACTCCCTCTCTCAGGACTCGTCAGCCCTTCGAGCTCTGGGTATCCGGGGAAATCTTCATCCCCGCCTCTGGAGAAATCCATCTCCCATGAGTCGTACAGGACCCACCAGTCCTTGGAGCAAGCAAGTCTAACATCTATAAGCATGTCCGACCGAATCTATCTCACAGAGTCCACATGCCACATCACATGGTGATACTCACCAACCATATTCCCATCCCGGAATATCAACCTATCCTATAACCACTACACAGGTTATCTTAAGGTATATCTACTTACTCAGGGTATTCCATTTATCTTTGTTCGAAGGATATTTCCAGTTTATACTCTAATAAACTTTCCTTTATTCTCATGACATCACAAGTCATAAACTCATAAGAATACTCCTCTTATTCAATTTCACATAATATTCATCGTATACAACATGACATACAACTCAAAATGTGAAATTAGAACCCATCGATGGAAACTCAAGCCTCAGCTTGCTTCTCGAACCACTTTTTAAATCTCGTTTCCATCCTTGCCTCTGGTTCCCAAGTCTCCTCCTGCACACCATCACAATCCCATAACACCTTCATCATTGGAATCTTCTTCCGACGAAGCTCTTTGACCCTCCTCTCGAGAATCCTCAAGGGTCTCGCCTCAACGGTCATATTAGGCTGAAGATCTGTCGGAATCTCTTCCAATACCTCATCATCCTTATGTAGGCATTTCTTCAGCATCGACACATGGAAGACCTTGTGAAGTGCTCGCATAACCTCCGGTAACTCCAACCGATATGCAACCGGGCCAACTCTCTCAACTATCTTGAACGGACCCAAATACCTCGGACTCAACTTAGTCTCAGTAATGGATCTGTTCGGACCCCGCAATAATGCCATCTTGAGATATACCCTATCTCCCACCTCAAATTCGAGATTTTTTCTTCTTTTATAGGCATAACTCTTTTGCCGATCTTGGGCTTCTTTCATGTTCAGTTTCACAACTCGGATCTTCTCCGTAGTTTCTTGAACAAAATCTGCACCCAACATACTCCTCTCCCTGGGTCCAACACAAGGGTGTACGACATGGCCTCCCATAGAGTGCCTCGTATGGGGCCATCCCAATGCTTGCCTGGTAGCTATTATTGTAAGCAAACTCTGCCAAGCTCAAGTGGTCCACCCAATGACCACCCCAGTCAAGCACACACATCCTCAGCAAATCCTCGAGAGTCTTGATGGTCCTCTCGGACTGCCCATCCGTCTGAGGGTGATATGCCGTACTTAAGTGGACCCTAGTGCCCATCTCTTCCTGGAATGCCTTCCAGAACTTCGAAGTGAACTTAGGGTCCCGGTCTGACACTATACTCACCGGTACCCCATGAAGTCTCACTATCTCCTGCACATACTTCCTAGCCAGAACCGTAGCTCCATCGGTTTTCTTAATGGCTAGAAAATGCGCCGACTTGGTCAATCGATCAACAATGACCCAAATAGCATCCTTGGTCCGAGAAACAGGTAACCCAACTACGAAGTCCATCGTAATCATATCCCACTTCCACTCGGGAATGGGTAAACTCCGCAACAGCCCGCTCGGAACCTGATGCTCTGCCTTCACTAACTGGCACACATCGCACTCTGCGACCCAGTTAGCAACATCCTTTTTCATCTTGACCCAATGATAATACCGTTTCAGATCACGGTACATCTTAGTCGCTCCTGGGTGAATCGAAAACTTGCTCGCATGAGCATCACTCAGAATCTCTCGCTTCAACTCCTCATCCTTGGGTACACATACCCGCCCATGCACAAGAATAGTCCCATTAGCTGAGACATGATACTCTGAACCCTCAGCTCTGGAGGCCTTAATCAACCCTTCATCTTTTTCCTGAGCCAACCGAACCCTGCTCAAAAGATCTGCCTGATTAGTCGCCTCCAAACCCAACGGTTCCTGAGATATAGCACACAACCTCAACGTGCTAATTTCGTACACCAAGGACTCCATGTCCCGCTCACCAGCCGAAGATACGCGCTTGCGACTATAGGCATCTGCAACCAAATTTGCTTTTCCAGGATGGTAAGCTATCTCCAGATCATAATCAGCCACTAACTCCATCCAACGTCTCTGCCTCAAATTCAACTCGGGCTGAGTGAACAAATACTTCAGGCTCTTATGATCTGTGAATACCTGAACCTTCCCGCCATAAAGATAAGACCTCCAAATCTTTAAGGCAAACACCACCGCAGCCATCTCAAAATCATGGGTAGGGTAGTTGCCCTCATGCTTCCTCAGCTGTATCGAAGCATAGGCAATCACCTTTCCCCGCTGCATCAACACACAACCAAGGCCAACTCTCGAGGCATCCGTAAACACCACATAAGGCTCACCCGGCTCGGGCAATGCCAACACTGGTGTACTAGTCAGCATCGTCTTCAGGTTTGCGAAACTCTCCTCACACTCTGGAGACCAAACGAAAGGAACATCCTTTCCTCTCAGCTTTGTCAAAGACTTAGCCATACTCGCAAAACCCTTGACGAACCTCAGATAATAACCTGCCAAACCAAGGAAACTCCTGATCTCCGTGGCATTCCTTGGCCTCGGCCAATCTCTGATGGCCTGAATCTTCTCTGGGTCTACTGAAACTCCCTCCTCAAAAACAATGTGACCCAAAAATCCAATCTCCCTCTGCCAAAAGCTACACTTACTCAGCTTAGCAAACAACTTATGCTCTCGTAGCTTTTCCAGAACAACTCTCAGGTGTTCCCCATGCTCCTCGGGATTCTTCGAATACACCAAGATATCATCAATAAAAATGATCACGAATTCATCCAAATACTCTTGGAACACGTTGTTCATCAATCTCATTAACGCGGCTGGTGCATTCGTCAACCCAAAAGGCATCACCACAAACTCATAATGCCCATACCTTGACCTGAAAGCTGTCTTCCGGATATCCTCTTCATCAATCCGAATCTGATGGTATCCAGAAGCCAAGTCTATCTTGGAGAACCAAGTAGCCCCTCTCAACTGATCCAACAACTCATCAATCCGCGGAAGAGGATACTTGTTCTTCACAGTGACTCGGTTAAGTCCCCGGTAATCGATACACAACCGGAAACTACCATCCTTCTTCTTCACAAACAACACCGGTGCTCCCCACGGTGAAGTACTCGGCCTGATAAAACCCTTACTCAACAACTCCTCCAGCTGCTTCTTCAGCTCTGCCATCTCTGCTGGAGCCATCCTATACGGTGCCTTAGATATTGGCGTTGTTCCGGGTTCCAACTCAATCGTGAAAGGATCTGACCGTGACGGCGACAATCCCTGCAGCGACTGAAACACATCCTGGAAATCCTGAACAACCCGAATATCTCTAACTTCCAGATCTCCAACGGTCTCAGGGGTAACGATGGTCACTAGATAAGCCTCGTAGCCCCTCTTGATCATTCTCTCTGCCTGAATGACCGATATTACGAGACTCCCGGAAGTTGGTCTCACTCCCTGATAAATCAACGTCTACCTCTCCCTCTCGAATATTACACGCCCGCGTCGACAGTCTAGATGCGCGATGTACTTACTGAGCCAATCCATGCCCAAAATGACGTCATACAACTCCACTGAGCATATAATCAAATCCGCTGGCATAGACTCTCCGGCTACCTGAACATCCACGCCTCTAACTCGACCAAGAGTAGATAGAAACTTTCCTCCCGCAACCTTTACAAAACCCAGTTGCTCATTGGGTTCGCCTCGCAATTTTGCCTTCTCGGCCAATTCCGGAGTGACAAAGCAATGCGATGCCCCGGAATCGAATAACACATGGGATTCAACACTTCCCACAAATAAGGTCCCTGCACATACCCATGTGCCGAGAACCTTAACAACCCCTCACGGAGACAGAAAGCTTTATAACCGAAAGAATTTAATACAGATAAGTCTAAAAAGTACCTGTGATCGGCCGGGAGCTCGGCTCTCCTGTCTCCGCGATGGAATACACCCGAGGCGCAGGTGCTATCTGCCTGATCGGTGGTGCTGCGGTTGGCATCATCTGCAGTCCAGCACTCCGCTCATCTGCCTCCTCGACGGTGTAAACCCAAGGTGCCACCGAACTCTGCCTACTCGACGGTGCTACTGCGACCCCTCCCTGCTGAAACTTAGGGCATTTGGGCTTGATATGCCCAACTTCCTTGCAATGGAAGTACACCCGAATATCTGGAAGGACCTCACCCTTCTGCGGACAGTTGGCCACCTTGTGATCCATACTTCCGCACCCAAAACATCCCTGGCCACTCTGGCTACTCCTCACAGGGCCTCCACGTCCTGCACTCCTTGAGGGACAACTCGCAATCTTGTGATCCTTGCTTCCACACCCGAAGCATCCTGGACCACCCTGAGTACCTCCAGAAGTGCCTCCCCACTTCCTCTTCTGCCCTGCCACCTGCCTTCTCCCCTTACTCGACCCTGATTGCTGCTGCATCTTCTTGGCCTGGAAACTCAAAGTAGACGATGCTACCTCCTCCCTCAGACCATCCTCTATAGATGCGGCCAACTCAACCAACTCTCCCAATGAGCCAAACAACTTACCAAGGCAACGGGTCCTCAACTCAGGCCGCAAGCCTAACATAAACCGTCGCACTCGGGCCTGTTCACCCTCCATGACTCGACCAGCATAAATGGAAAGCCGGTTGAACTCTGTCTCAAACTCCCGGACAGTCTGGTCCCCCTGAGTCAGACCCAAAAACCTCGCCTCCAACCGGTCTACTGCCTCCTGTGGAAAGTATTTGGAGTTAAACTCCTCCACAAAATCTCTCCTAGTCAACTCCACCTGACCTCTCCTGGCGACTACACTCGTCCACCACAGATGTGCATCGCCATCCAAGTAATGAACTGCCAAGTCAACTCGGTATCCCTCTGGACACCTACATGACTGGAAGTTCCGCTCCAACCGGGACCTCCACATATTAGCCTCCTCAGGACCGACACCACCCAGGAAGAACGTAGTGCCCATCCTCTGCATCTGCTCCATCATCCTATGGTAGGATGGGAGCTCCTCCTCAACCACAACTCTCGGCTGCGCCTCAACTACTGGTGGCACAACTGGAGCTTGTACCGCCACCCTCTCTCGTAACCGCTCCAACACCAAGGTCAACAGATCCACAATACGGCCATCCCGGGCCTGAGCATCACCTGCTGCCACACCCGCAGCACCCGCTGGAACTCCAGCCTCACCGGCACTCTCACCGGCCGCACCCTCAGACCCCAACGGACCCGTATGCAAATCTCCGCCTTGCTCAACCGTGGCACTATGTGCCTCTCCCAAACCCACCACTGGAACACGACCTCGGCCTCTACCACGGCCACGGCCACGACCTCTAGCTCCTCTAGCCATCTGCACTTTCAAGAGCAGATACTAAAAACCTAAAACAACTCAAACAAAAATCAATAAAACACAACTCACCGTGGAATCACTTGAAGGCTCGGAGAGGATGATTCTAAGACTCTACACTCAAACAATTTCTAAATCGTCCTAGAACCGTATAGGCTCTGATACCAACCGGGACCTCCACATATTAGCTCTGATACCTCACCCGATTTTTTTTTTTTTTTGCATTAAAATATTCATAAATATTAATTATCACACAAACACGACAATTCTAAATTATTCCAATTCAACATTCATAACGACTCGCTTATTAAACTTAACAACAAAAAAAAAACAACAACAACACGAGTCCTAATCATCCTCCTTCGCAACGCCTTGATTCCACGGTCACACTTTATCTTTACCTGCATCAAACACACACGGAGATGCGTAAGTATTTCAACAAATACTTAGTGAGGCAATCCTCCCGTCTACAAGCTATACACACAAACGATTAAAATTATTCAACGTATTAAACACGAAATACCGCAATCAATCAACCATCTCAAGAAACACTCGATCTAGATCCCCCATGCGATCATACGGCCTACAATCATGCAAACACATCAAATAAATCAAACCGTTCAGAAGCTTACGGTCCTGCACTCACCTTTAGCCATGCACGGAAATTCCTAAAAACTTCCCGGAATGAATAGACTTCACTTCCTCAACCGCGTGCCTAACAATTAATCAAAAACGAAACTTAAGACATAAGAAATCAAAGAATCAAACACTTTGGTCGACCAGACCGACCAGATCGATCGATCCTGGCCAGGATCGATCGATCCCACCAAGTCGTGAACCTCGGAGAACGATCGATCCTGGCCGGATCGATCGATCCCAACCAGATCGATCGATCTCGCCTGGATCGATCGATCCTGGCCGGCCGTGAGTTTACTAGATCGATCGTTCACCCCCAGATCGATCGATCTTGGTTCAAATCGATCGATCTAGCCCTGGATCGATCGATCCTAGTGAAATCGCCAACACCGACTTGCACCACTCGCACCGACTTGGCCACACGATCGAATCACCAACTCCTCAACCACAACCACCATCATGGAGTCATGAACAAGGGCCCTCCGCAACCAACACCGCTCACAACTCGTGGCACAAACACCGCCACACCAACCCAAAACCAACACCGACAACCTTAACAACCGGCTCCGTTGCCACCATGCTCAAACCGAACCTCACCAACGTCACCACCGTGACTCACACCCTCTGATCCTTACACTAAAACATCATGAACCACATGATAAAACAAAGAAAGAGCAGAACCTTACCCTTTCTAACGGTGATAACAAAGGTGCGAGAGAGAGTTTCGAAGATTCACCGACACGGCAATCCCGCTTCCTTCTCCTCTCAACACTCACGCCCAACACACACACAGCTCCCTGCTACGACCCTTGAACATTGCCAAGCAATTGTAAGAGATCCACATCCTTTTCAATCAAATCACTGTTTATTCATATTCACATCTATAGGTGTTGGTTTAGCCTCAATATATTTCATTCTTTTTATAACTCCAAACTTCACCCTCAGAAACTCCTATAGGATTCAAAGAAGTAACATAATTGTGGGATAAGGTATAATGCATGTTTCTTACCATGGCTTTCGTCTCCACCTTGGTAGCATGCTAGATCACATCATCAAGAGTCAAAATAGGCTTAAGGTAAGCCATTGATAAAATTTTGTCACTCAACCCATGTACAAAGCCGACAATGGCTCCCTGCTGCGGCTCTTGAACATTGCAAAGCAATTGTAAGAGATTCAAATCCATTTAAATCAAATCATTGTTTCTTCATATTCACATCCATAGGTGTTGGTTTAGCCTTAATATGTTTCATTCTTGTTATAACTCCAAACTTCAGCCTCAGAAACTCCTATCGGATTTAAAGAAGTAACATAATTGTGTGATAACATATAATGCTTGTTTCTAACCTTGGCTTTCTTCTTCACCTTGGTAGCATGCTATATCACGTCATCAAGAGTCATAATTGGCTTAAGATAAGCCATTGATGAAATTTTATCACTCAACCAATGTATAAAAGCCTACAATGGTATCCTGCTGCGGCTCTTGAACATTGCCAAGAAATTGTAAGAGATTCAAATACTTTTTAATCAAATCACTCTTTCTTCATATTCACATCCATAGGTGTTGGTCTAGCCTCAATATGTTTCATTCTTGTTATAACTCCAAACTTCACCCTCAGAAACTCCTATTGGATTATAAGAAGTAACATAATTGTGTGATAAGGTATAATGCCTGTTTCTTACCTTGGCTTTCTTCTCCACCTTGGTAGCATGCTATATCACGTCATCAAGAGTCATAATAGGCTTAAGCTAAGCCATTGATGAAATTTTATCACTCAACTCATGTACAAAGCATACAATGGCTCCCTGCTGTATCTCTTGAACATTGCTAATCAATTGTAAGAGATTCAAATCATTTTTAGTCAAATCACTGTTTCTTTATATTCACATCCATAGGTGTTGGTTTAGCCTCAATATGTTTCTTCTTGTTATCACACCAAACTTCACTCTCGGAAACTCCTATGGGATTCAAATAAGTAACATAATTGTAAGATAAGGTATAATGCTATTTTCTTACCATGGCTTTCTTCTGTACATTGTTAGCATGCTATATCACGTTATCAAGAGTCATATTAGGCTTAAGCTAAGCCATTGATGAAATTTTATCACTCAACCCATGTATAAAGCAAACAATGGCTCCCTGCTACGGCTCTTGAACATTGCCAAGCAATTGTAAGAGATCCACATCCTTTTCAATCAAATCACTGTTTATTCATATTCACATCCATAGGTGTTGGTTTAGCCTCAATATATTTCATTCTTTCTATAACTCCAAACTTCACCCTCAGAAACTCCTATGGGATTCAAAGAAGTAACATAATTGTGGGATAAGGTATAATGCTTGTTTCTTATCATGGCTTTCGTCTCCACCTTGGTAGCATGCTAGATCACGTTATCAAGAGTCAAAATAGGCTTAAGGTAAGCCATTGATGAAATTTTATCACTCAACCCATGTACAAAGCCAACAATGGCTCCCTGCTGCGGCTCTTGAACATTGCAAAGCAATTGTAAGAGATTCAAATCCTTTTCAATAAAATCATTGTTTCTTCATATTCACATTCATAGGTGTTGGTTTAGCCTCAATATGTTTCATTCTTGTTATAACTCCAAACTTCACCCTCAGAAACTCCTATGGGATTTAAAGAAGTAACATAATTGTGTGATAAGGTATAATGCTTGTTTCTTACCATGGCTTTCTTCTCCACCTTGGTAGCTTGCTATATCACGTCATCAAGAGTTATAATAGGCTTAAGATAAGCCATTGATGAAATTTTATCACTCAACCAATGTATAAAAGCCTACAATGGTATCCTGCTGTGGCTCTTGAACATTACCAAGAAATTGTAAGAGATTCAAATACTTTTCAATCAAATCACTCTTTCTTCATATTCACATCCATAGGTGTTGGTTTAGCCAAAATATGTTTCATTCTTGTTATAACTCCTAACTTCACCCTCAGAAACTCCTATGGGATTTAAAGAAGTAACATAATTCTGTGATAAGGTATAATGCTTGTTTCTTACCATGGCTTTCTTCTCCACCTTGGTAGCATGCTATATCACATCATCAAGAGTCATAATAGGCTTAAGATAAGCCATTGATGAAATTTTATCACTCAACCAATGTATAAAAGCCTACAATGGTATCCTGCTGCGGCTCTTGAACATTGCCAAGAAATTGTAAGAGATTCAAATACTTTTCAATCAAATCACTCTTTCTTCATATTCACATCCATAGGTGTTGGTTTAGCCTCAATATGTTTCATTCTTGCTATAATTCCAAACTTCACCCTCAGAAACTCCTATGGGATTCAAAGAAGTAACATGATTGTGGGATAAGGTATAATGATTGTTTCTTACCTTGGCTTTCTTCTCCACCTTGGTAGCATGCTATATCATGTCATCAAGAGTCATAATAGGCTTAAGCTAAGCCATTGATGAAATTTTATCACTCAACCCATGTACAAAGCATACAATGGCTCCCTGCTGTGTCTCTTGAACATTGCCAATCAATTGTAAGAGATTCAAGTCCTTTTTAGTCAAATCACTGTTTCTAATTCACATCCATAGGTGCTGGTTTAGCCTCAATATGTTTCTTCTTGCTATCACACCAAACTTCACTCTCAGAAACTCCTATGGGATTCAAAGAAGTAATATAATTGTGGGATAAGGTATAATGCTATTTTCTTACCATGGCTTTCTTCTGTACATTGTTAGCATGCTATATCACGTCATCAAGAGTCATATTAGGCTTAAGCTAAGCCATTGATGAAATTTTATCACTCAACCCATGTATAAAGCAAACAATGGCTCCCTGCTACGGCTCTTGAACATTGCCAAGCAATTGTAAGAGATCCACATCCTTTTCAATCAAATCACTGTTTATTCATATTCACATCCATAGGTGTTGGTTTAGCCTCAATATATTTCATTCTTTCTATAACTCCAAACTTCACCCTCAGAAACTCCTATGGGATTCAAAGAAGTAACATAATTGTGGGATAAGGTATAATGCTTGTTTCTTACCATGGCTTTCGTCTCCACCTCGGTAGCATGCTAGATCACACCATCAAGAGTCAAAATAGGCTTAAGGTAAGCCATTGATGAAATTTTATCACTCAACCCATGTATAAAGCAAACAATGGCTCCCTGCTACGGCTCTTGAACATTGCCAAGCAATTGTAAGAGATCCACATCCTTTTCAATCAAATCACTGTTTATTCATATTCACATCCATAGGTGTTGGTTTAGCCTCAATATGTTTCATTCTTGTTATAACTCCAAACTTCACCCTCAGAAACTCCTATCGGATTTAAAGAAGTAACATAATTGTGTGATAACGTATAATGCTTGTTTCTAACCTTGGCTTTCTTCTTCACCTTGGTAGCATGCTATATCACGTCATCAAGAGTCATAATTGGCTTAAGATAAGCCATTGATGAAATTTTATCACTCAACCAATGTATAAAAGCCTACAATGGTATCCTGCTGCGGCTCTTGAACATTGCCAAGAAATTGTAAGAGATTCAAATACTTTTTAATCAAATCACTCTTTCTTCATATTCACATCCATAGGTGTTGGTTTAGCCTCAATATGTTTCATTCTTGTTATAACTCCAAACTTCACCCTCAGAAACTCCTATTGGATTATAAGAAGTAACATAATTGTGTGATAAGGTATAATGCCTGTTTCTTACCTTGGCTTTCTTCTCCACCTTGGTAGCATGCTATATCACGTCATCAAGAGTCATAATAGGCTTAAGCTAAGCCATTGATGAAATTTTATCACTCAACTCATGTACAAAGCATACAATGGCTCCCTGCTGTGTCTCTTGAACATTGCCAATCAATTGTAAGAGATTCAAATCATTTTTAGTCAAATCACTGTTTCTTTATATTCACATCCATAGGTGTTGGTTTAGCCTCAATATGTTTCTTCTTGTTATCACACCAAACTTCACTCTCAGAAACTCCTATGGGATTCAAAGAAGTAACATAATTGTAAGATAAGGTATAATGCTATTTTCTTACCATGGCTTTCTTCTGTATATTGTTAGCATGCTATATCAAGTTATCAAGAGTCATATTAGGCTTAAGCTAAGCCATTGATGAAATTTTATCACTCAACCCATGTATAAAGCAAACAATGGCTCCCTGCTACGGCTCTTGAACATTGCCAAGCAATTGTAAGAGATCCACATCCTTTTCAATCAAATCACTGTTTATTCATATTCACATCCATAGGTGTTGGTTTAGCCTCAATATATTTCATTCTTTCTATAACTCCAAACTTCACCCTCAGAAACTCCTATGGGATTCAAAGAAGTAATGTAACGCCCGTGTTCCAAAATGGAGTTTTTGGAAATTAAACCCGGATTTATGCGTAGATTCTCTGGAAAATATTTCCGGGGAGATTTTGGAGTAATTGGGAATTACGCCGGATTTTTCCCGTAGGGGTGTGCGGGATCATTTGGAAGTTTGGGGTCAGTTTGTGAACTTTTGAGAGTTCATGGACCCAAGCTGTAATTAAGTTTCAATCTGATTAATCAGATTTTTCCACCAACCATTCTGCAGGCCTCCAATTCTTTTCCCCCACCCTAGAAAGCAGCCTACTCCCCTAGCCTTGTAGACTCCCCCACCTCTCCACCTTCTTAGGCAGCCACCTTCTCCATTTGCTGAGCTTTGCCGACACTTCACTTCCATCTGCAG